>APFE031423799.1:0-12067 GCA_000404065.3 Pinus taeda | reverse complement strand
GTTTATTCACTGAATATTTCATTTAAGCGTGGCTTTGATTTTTTGGCGGTTGATCACAAGTGAATCACTATCGGGAATAGAAAGGCTTTTAATAATAATAATATACCCAAGCCTTTAAAATCCTTTTTGAAATTCGCGCTTAGCTTTATCACAATCGGAGATCAGAGGAATGCTCGAGTATTTACATTTGTGTCATTGCAAAATCCCCGATTGCTGATAGTGATAAAGCTAATTCGCATCGGGAGTTTTTAGAAGAGGGCCTTTTGTTGCAATCGCTTACCTTCTTGATATTCGATAGTTATTCGCTTGTCGCATCGGGGCAAACCAAAGGGTCTTTTTGTTATGCATCCTTTGTTATTGCGATATACGATCTTGCGATCGCTTTATTGCAATAATAAGGAATTATTCATTTATTTTTATACGACAGAATTGTGTTCATTCAAAAGGCTTATAATATATTATTTCTTTTCTAACCTTTTGAGGAATGATAAGTTGATACCAATTTTATTCATAAATCTAAAAGGGACCCATTTCATATTATAGTTTGAAGGTAAAATTTTATGAAATGGGGGGTTGTTGTACAACACAACAAGGTCATATTGAGCGATCCTGCGCTTCAAGCACATAGGGAGCACATGACGAAACATGCAATCATATGTAAATTAATGGGGTTCTGGCCGACAGAGAGGGCACTAAATATATGGATAACGAGTCATTGGAAGCCAAAGGAGAGAATACGCCTACATCTAGGCTCTAAGGGCTTCTTTACAGTGATGTTCATGAGCCTAGAGGATAAAGATAGAGTGTGCGAAGGAGGCCCATATTTCTATGTTGCGGCAGGACTCTACATGCGGCCATGGATGATGAACTTTGTCTCAGAGTGTGAAACCTTCACATCGGTACCGGTATGGATAATACTCTACTCTCTTGCTCTTGATTATTGGTTACCAGAATATCTAAAAACAATAGGCAATAAGCTGGGGCATTTCCTAAAGATTGTAAAGGCAACTTTGAAAGGAAAATACACCTCCTTTTCCCGGATCTGTGTGGAAATGGAATTATCTGGAGTGCTTCTGAAAGCAATAATTTTGGAGGTGTATGATGAAGAATGGGTGCAGACTGTGGACTATGAGCACATCCCATTTAGGTGTCGCAAATGTCATGAATATGGGAATTTATTCAGAGATTGCCCAACAAATAATAGGGAAGGAAATGAGAAAAATGCTGAGATGAAGAATCATGAGGGTTTCACCAAGGTTGGGAGCAAAGGGAAAGACGGTAAATGTCCACAAAAGAAGATGAATGATGATACACATTCAAGACACAATAGGTTCAAAATATTAGAGGAATAAGAGGGGAACAAGGAAACAATCCAGGATATGGAAAACATATTCAATGAAAAGGAAAAGGTAGACAACATGGAGGATATCACGGTGGATAACCAGCAAAAAGATGACCTACCAAGCTACATGGAGATAAGTAAGGACTAGGAAATGACTCCAAGTGAAGTGGGAATGGAGGACTATGAACTATAGGAGATTCTAGATAAAGAAAATCTAGATCTAGAAAAATTTCTGGAACAAGGGACGACTATAGGAGTGGACTCCCTGCCAAAGGAAGACTATGATAGGGTACAAAAACTCTTTCTTTGGAGATCACAAGCAAAGGGAGTTGGATTCAAAATAAATCATGAAAGTCAAGAGCATGGTGGATTCACGATGATGGAAAATATACAGGCACCATCGTAAAAGAACTCAGGAAGGTAAAGAGGAAGGAAAAGATAGAATGAGCTGCTCAACGAATGTGGGAAACTAATGATTAACTCAGGTAAGATGAAAGATATTACCAATTACTCCTTTACTAATATTTCTTAATGAAGCTCACAACCTGGAATATTAGAGGCATAGGAAATAAAAGGAAACAAATGACTCTCAGTAATAGAATTAAGGAAGAAAAACTAGATATGATCTTTATTCAGGAGACAAAATTTTCGATGGAAAAGATTAGAGAAATTCATAATAAGTGGCTAATAAGATGTGAGTACCTAGACGTTAAAGCAAACAACTCGGCAGGGGGGATTATCACGTTGTGGGATCCATGGAAATTTGGGATCTTGGACGCTAAAGCATCCAGGAACTATCTTTCTATGGTTTGTCAACCTATAGGTGATAAGGAAGTACACATGATTACAAATGTATATGGACCACAAAACCAGGCACACAAACTCAAGCTCCTCATCTCCCTTGAGGATCTCAGAGCAAGATACTCCAATTTTCCTGGATTGTTGGAGGAGATTTCAATATGATAAGATCTCTCTCAGAGAAAAAAGGAGGTATTAGACAGTTAGGAAGAGACTCCTTGGCTTTCCATAATTTTATAATGAACATGGGGCTAGTGGATACTGAAACAATAAATGGAATCTTCACTTGGAACAACAAGAGGGGAGGAGTTTCTCAAGTTGCTTCCAAACTTGATAGATTTATTATTTCAGAGGACCTCCTTATCACAAGCCTAGCCATGACAGCTTCTATTCTTCCCTATGGAGGATCAGATCACTAGACTATATAGCTAGAAGCCACATTCATGGGAACGCCCAGAAATAGACCATTCAAGTTTGAAAATACCTGGCTTGCTCATCCTGAATTCATCAGTAATATTGGAAAATGGTGGAGAGAATATATGAGCATCCAAGGCACTAAAATGTTCATGCTCCATCAGAGACTCAAGTATATCAAAACCAAACTTAAAGACTGGAACAAAAAGGAATTTGGTGATATCTTCAAAGCCAGAAAAGGAGTGGAGAAGAAGCTACAAGAGATTAATCAGATAAATATCATAGATGGATTTACCGAGGAGCAGCTAAAGCTTACTAACTCTTTGCAGGGAGAATGGGAAGAGAGATGCTTACAAGAGGAAATTTTCTGGCAACAGAAATCAAGGATACAGTGGATTAGGAAGGGAGAAAGGAATACAAAATATTTTCATAAATCCACCATGGCTCACAAGGCACACAACAAAATTACCAAGCTCAAATATTCTCAAGGAATAGAGTGTATCTCCCACAATGCTATGGAATCAATCCTTGTACAACACTTCCATAATATAGCAGAGGAACCCTTGGAGGACAGATCCAAGTTCATTGATCAATTCACTCAAAACATCCCTCAGCTGGTCACCAAAGAAGATAACCACAATCTTAATAGGCCAATGTTGGAAGAGGAAGTCAGACGAGTGATCAATGAAATGTAAAATGGAAAGGCCCCAGGTCCAGATGGGTTCAATGTGGACATTTTCAAAGCCTGCTGGGAAACATTCAAACATGATATCGTTGAGGTTGTGGAAGACTCAAGAAAATCTAAAAAGGTTTTGAAGGTTCTTAATTCTTCCTTCATAACTCTGATCCCAAAACAGGGAAATTCCATGACTCCAGATGGTTTTAGACCCATAACCTTATGTAATGTGGTGTACAAAATCATTTCAAAAGTGATTGCCAATAGACTCAAGCCCCTTCTACCAGCTTTAATCTTGGAGGAGAAAACGGGCTATGTGGAAGGAGGACAGATTCTCAACAACATTATCCAAGCACATGAGGTGGTTCACTCTCTCAAAAGCAACAAAAAATCTGGTATGATCATTCAGCTGGACCTAGCGAAAGCCTATGACAAGCTATGTTGGTCTTATACAAGAGAAATTCTAAGGGCCTATGGCTTCGATCAAAATTGGATAAGATGGGTTATGGCACTAGTCACCACAACCAGTTTCTCTATACTACTCACTGGAGCTCCCTCAAGAACCTTCACACCATCCAAAGGTCTTAGACAGGGAGATCCACTCTCCCCTTTCCTCTTCGTTCTCATGATGGAAGGGTTAGGTAGAGCTTTCAAAGTGGAAAATGATGAAAGACGTATCCAGGGTATCAAACTCACTGAAGATGGAGAAACAAACACTCATCAGCAATTTTTGGATGATACGATGCTACAGGGTATACCCACAGTTAGGAAAGCTAGAGAAATCAAACATATATTGAATGACTTTTCTAGGGCCGTAGGCATAGAGGTAAGCCTCAACAAATCAAAAGTTTTTTTCTTTAATACCAATATTGCTATTTAGAGAAATATTACAAAAAATTTTGGGTTTCAAAGGGAACAGCTACCTTCCAAGTATCTAGGCATACCTCTTACTCATAAACCTTTGAGCAAGAGTGTGTGGGAGCCAACAATAAAAGAGCTTCAAGACAAGGTGAGGAAATGGACACACAGGTCACTAAATCTGGCAGGACGCTTTGTGCTAACACGAGTGGTCTTGCAGGCTATTCCCATTTTCATGTTCTCAGCTCTTCCTACTCCTAAAGGCATTATGAAATAAATTACGTGTATACAAAGAGATTTTCTGTGGGGTAGAGCGGAGGGAAAAAAATGGGCTTTAGTAGCCTGGGACAAGATTTGCAAGCCCAAAAACCATGGTGGCTTGGGGCTTCATGACCCTGAAACCCTTAGTAGAGTTTTGGGAGCCAATCTTTGGTGCAGATGGATTAAGGAGTCAGCAACTCCCTGGGCTAAGTTGTGGAAACAAAAATATGCCAAGTATTGGCAGGAGAAGGATCATATTAGAATGTCAGGGAAAATCAAGGGCTCCCATATTTGGAATCTGGCCTGGGAAAACAAAAGTGTTGTTCAGCAACACAACTTCTGCGAAATTCGAGCTGGGAACCTAGCAAGATTTTGGGAGGGTAACTGGCAATAGGAACCTAATCTTTACAAGGATGAATTAGCAGCTCTCAAGAGAGACACAGATAAGAAAGGGTTGGTTATGGTTAAATATTTCTGGGACCAGGATAGGGATAATGGAAAATGGAGGAATTGGAAGAATCTGGGCTATAGTGATGATAGTCCGGTGAAGATCCTGGCAGGAATATTCGCCCAAGAGCTAGAGCATAGAAGGATTCTGGTATGCTCCTTACCTGATCAATTAAGATGGGTAAAAAACACCAAAGGTAACTTTAACCTCAAAGAAGCTAAACAGGATGTAACTGGACTTCACTATCCAAATTTTGATCTAGTCTGGAAGAAACTATGGCAAAGCCCCCACTGGATGAAAACAAAGTTATTCATCTAGTTAGTACTTCAAAGGAAAATCTTAACCTGGGAGAATTTAAAAAAAAATAAGTTCTATTGGCCCCTCCCAATGCTGTCTCTGTGGCTCTCAAGAGAAGACGATGGATCAGCTTCTCAACCCATGTCCTTTCACATCAATTATATGGGATTGGGTGGCCACAATATTGAGGCAAATAGACAGGGACAGTCTCAGCATTTCCAAGACTTTGAAGAACTTTCAAGATTTTTTATTTGGAATGTTTGGAAAGAGTGCAACAATCAGATCTTCAAAGACAAAGCAAGAGAATCCAAACACATAATTGCCCAAATTTTAAGGTAGCTCAAAGACGCAATAAGAAGCCTGTCAAGGAATCTTCCTAAGGATCCTCCTTTGCCCCAAGAGGCAAGAATTCTTATGCAGTTGGGTCTCCAATCCATAAACCCTCAAGGATTAATCAAGGGGGTAAGCCAAATTAATGCAAATATTAATATTTGGTAGCCTCCTCCGCATGGCTTTCTAAAGGTTAATATAGACGGAGCTTCTAAAGGAAATCCAGGGTTAGCTGGCTTTGGAGGGGTTATAAGAGAGGGTTAGTTGGCTTTGGCCACTTGGGCAATGCTACTAACAACATGGCAGAGCTTATGGCACTAGAACAAGGCTTGGAAATTTTGCTAGTTTCTAATTTGCACAATGTCATCATAGAAGCAGATTTGGAATTGATTATTAGATCGGCCTAGAAAATATGTAATGGTACTTCTCTAGATAAAGTGTCAAAGCATTGGAGGCTTTTGCAAGTCTTTCATTGCATCCAATTCCACCTGCAAACCTTAAAAATGATCAGCTTTGTCCATGTGAACAGGAAAAATAACATGTTAGCGGATCGCTTGGAAAATGAGGGGTTCACCAACATGGATAGGGATTCTTGGTATGATTGGGATCTAGTACCCCCAGGCAAGTTGTTGGAGGACTGTCTGTGTAGGGCGGACAAAGATATAAAGCTATGAATTCACAGGAAGGAATGCGATGGTACAAAATATAGGAGGGAGGACAAGGTACCCTAAATTGTCTGCCCTCATGGGGTTTGGGTCACAGTCCATAGCTCAATATTCCTTCGAACCCACTCTAGATGTATTACAGACCGGGTCGTCTAAAGAACAGATCTTTAGGTGGAAAGGTTGATGGTTTTTTTGGGCGAACTGTGATTTTTCGAGGACGACATAAGAACCGTCTGATGCACATAATCAATGGCAACCGCTTGGTGAAAGAGCACGGTAGTTATTCTGCGAGGCATAGTTTTCTAAAACCATGAGGTTTATCGGGTGGGGTCTAAGTGGTATTGGGTTTTTTGGAGGAAGGCTCTGATTCCACTCATTGTGCAACACATAGCAGGGAGAGGTGAGAGAATACCGCTCTTATCGGATGGTTATCCCACGTGCGACTTGTGCACCAGATATCTTTGTAAATAATTGGATCATCGGCGAGAGATCAACGATGTTTGTTTGATCATGCAAGTTAGCTTGGGTCTCGGTCCCAAAAAATATTTAAAGGGTGGGAATAAAGTTTATGTTGGGTCCATAAGAATAGTTCGGTGTGGGTTGATGTGGGCCCGTAGATTTTGTTGTTGTTGTGGGCCATGGTTGGTGTCGTGGTTGTGGGTCTTAATGGATCTAGGGGATACTAATAGGTCGACTTAGACGGTGCGCAACTGTGCTTTCTCTTTGAAGTTTCTTGTTGATCTTCCTTATTGAAAGTCTGGTGGACCCTCACTTGAAGCTTCTTCTGAAGGCTTGAATTCTTTCAGCACTAGACAACATGACCAAATGGTCTTCTATTTTCCTGTTGTCCATTGCAAATGGAGGTAACTCCAAGGTTGTTTTGTTAAGACTATGCACGAGTTTGGTTGCATGGTTCAGCTTTTTGTTTGCACAACTGCCAGTTGAACTCTCACAGGGTTGCAGCTTGTAAATTATGTAATTTTAAATTGATTAATAGAAGGTCCTACTCTTAGCTGATATAAAAAACAATATTCTTAATGCTATTAATGTTTTGCAATGCATCATTCTTGTTGATCTCCCAAAGGTTAACCAAGCCCTCGTGTCTTTTTACCACCCTCGCTTGAGCCATAGGTGGTTTTGGTTGGAACTTAAAGCTAGCTTAGGAAGTCTATGATCTCCTATGTTATTGAGTTTGTGCTTGTACAACAGAAGCCTAGTCATAGCTAGGCTCTTGAAGGGGAAAGACCTAGTTCTATAAGGAGAATAGGATAGGGTGTATTGCTTTTAATTTTCAGGTTATATGTTATAAAACACTTCTGGATTTTCTCAATCTTTCTCCAGGATTCTCTAGAGATGCTACAACCCCAGACGTCACATCCATATAAGATAATGGGAGTGACTAAAGTTTCAAAGAGGAACTTCTTTTTATCCCACATTATGGGGTTTTCCGTTTTACAATTATTTTCAAGACCAAAATAAGCTTTCCACCCCCCATTAATCCTTTTCTCAATGCTATAGTTTTAGTTGAGCTTGTGATGAATATCAATTCCTAGGTACTTGTAAGAATACACTTCCTCCAAGTTATTATTGTCATACATAAAATTAGCGTAATTTTCCTTCTTGGATTTTATAATCATAACTTTTGTTTTGTCAGTGTTAACAGTCATACCCATGGTAGAGCAGAAATCCTTAAGAAGCCTAAGTTGCTTATCAAGATCAGATGGGAACCTTGCAAGAAGAACAATATTGTCAGCATATAGAAGAAGGACGATGACTATCCCAGCTTAGATCATGCCAGCACAACCTGCTTCCTCTAAATAACCTTCAAGGGTGTTGATGTAAATGCCAAATAGGGTAGGGGAGAGGGGCAGACTTGTTTAGCTCCAATATTACATCTAATATCTTTCAACCACCCCACATTAATTTTTAGCTTGGAAATTACATTCTCGTATAATCTTATAGCGGCAGCTCTCAACTCAAAAGGAACCTTTAGCTCTACTAATCTATTGCAAAGGTTGTTTCTAGGAACTGTATCGAAAGCCTTTCTAAAGTCCACAAAGCAACAAAAGAGATTGGATTTATCATTACAACATTCCTCCACAATGAACCTAAGTGTAACGAGGTAGTCTGTTGTTGAGTGATGCCTTCTAAAACTCACTTGGCCTTTAGCCTACTTACCTTCACTTTCACGACATATTCTCAACTTCTTTCCCTAAATAATACCATATAGCTTGGCTAAGAGAGGGCTGATCATAATTGTCCGATAATTAGAGGGGTTATTTGTATCTGCACTTCTAAAAATAGGGATAATGAGGCTCTCAGTCCATGGTTTAGGGAACCCTTGCTTGACTGCTTGATTGAAAAACTTGTGGATGTGGGCGATGAGGACAAGACCTCCAACTTTTAAGTTTTCTGCCTGGTAACCTTTGATGTCCTTAGCTTTCCCATTTTCTAGGCATTTAACCTCGAAATTAGTGTCTTCTAATGAGAAAACTTCTTTTGTTGTGAGCAGGGTTTCAAAGTTATCCAGGACATTTGGAGATTTATAAATCTTTTTAAGATAGGAATTCCAATCCTATAAAGCAATTTTATTATTATCTTTAGTTTTCCTAGTTAGAATCTACATCCAAAATTTCTTAGGAGCTACCTTAGAGAGGTGTAAGAGATTCTCTTGTCTTTTACAAATGTATTGCCACTTTTTCCTTTTAGTTAGGGCTTTGTATATTTTTATCTTACCCATTTTAAGAGATTCATCAACAACTTCTTTAATTGATCTCCTCGCACTTTTACAATCTTTGTCATACCATGGGTTGGTTTTGATATTTCTTTTATTATTTGAAACTTCAATTGAGAACTTGTTAATAGAATATGAGAGGGTTGTAGTAAAATTATGATAGAGGTCTTCTATGTTGTCTATACTAGATAAAGGAAGCAAATTAGTTTTTAATTCATTTAGAAAGAGATCGTTTTTATTTCTATCGAATATTAGGTTCCTTTGGCTATAAGGATTATTTTCTATGGGATCTCTATGCATGACAAAATTGAGAGCTATAAGTAAAGGCTTAAGATCATAGTTAGGCTCATGGTCATTTAAAATGTCAAAATTTATTATTTCATTGTATAAAGGGAGATCGGAAATAACATAGTCTTCCATGCTGCTACCAAGCCCATGGATGTAGGTCATCTGGCTAGAATTGGGCCACTTCTTTAGACCATTGCAAATTATGAGATCCTGAGCACTACAGAGCTTGACTAGCTCCGACCCAAACAATTCTCCCAAGATCTTCATAGCTCCTTTTGTACCTATTAGCCAGAGTAGGGTCTTTGTCTAACCAAAGAGGATTAGGGTTGGAATGATTTCTTAGAATAATAGCTTGGTTGCTTGAAGTTCGAGAATTAAAGTCACCTATTAAAAGGATATTACCTTCAATCCTTAGGCTAGAAATATCATTCTATAAACCCTTGTAGGGACTATTTTTATCTAGATTGTTCTTCTTATAGAAGTTAGAATTGATGGGAGGAAATAACATATTGTTATGTAGGTCCTTTTATTATTAATGTCAATGATCTCTATCCAACTATATTGGTTGTAAGGGTTGTCGTTTTAAATTCTAACATGGGGGGAGATGTTCTTCTTAATGTAACAAATTATTCCCCCAATGCCTCTATGGTAGGATCTCTTGTTCCATGTAGACCATAGCGTAAAGCCATCTATGTTAGGGACCTTAGATTCTTCGTGCTCCCAAGTTTCAACAAGAAAAATAATATCAACATCATTTGAGATCCAACTTAGCTTGGGGCCTTTGTTCCATGAAAAACCTCGACAGTTCCAAGAAAGAATACGGAGCATGTTGAATTGGTATTTATTACTATCTTTTTGGTTTCTATCTCGGGTAAAGGCTTTTCTATTTCTAATTATTGCCCATTTTCCTTCCTTCCTAGCTTCTTTTACCTTTTGAACTTCCTTTTTTAATTCGGCTTGATCTTCTGGAATGAGATCTTCATTTATAAATATTCTCGTTCCTTTTAGACTTGAGGTTTTACTAAGTATGTCATATTTATGATCAGTAGAGCTCACCTTTATTCAGTTCAGTCTTACTTTATTCTCAGTTAATTTCCCCAAATTTGTTGCTTTTGTGAGACACGTTGTTTCAATTTGTAATCTATTATGTAATTTTGTATGGGCTATGGCTAAAGTATCCTCATCTACCTCCTCTTTTAAACTGAAGATTATAAGGTTCAAGGCCCTTTTGTTACGCTCATGGTCTAATTCTATTAATTTTTTCATTTCATCTTTAATTGGTTTGATATCTAATTTATCTACCACATAATTTAGGGTGAGGCGGCTATTAACTTTTTCTTCTGGTTCTTTAATCATGTCCTTCATTTTAAAACTCTCTAAAGTATCAACATCTCCTTGTTGGGATGTTTGGTTAGTATCTCAGTTTAGTTTTTCTATAACATGCAACCTAGTCCCCATTGCCACGATTTTATTCTCCAATAGTTCTATTTTATTTTCTATCTGTTTTTGGATTATGTCTTCAAAAGATGCAAATTTATTTTCCAACATGGCTTCTAACTCTTTTTGTAGCTTGACTTCTCCTTCTCTACATTTCTCTAAAAACTCTATATACTCATAAAGGCCTTGTAGAGTAACTATGCTAGGTCTGCCTTTGCTAATATTTGGTAGCTGTGGTGAAATGTTCATACTTGAAAACATATGAGCAAATATGTATTAGAAAAAGATAAGGAATGTGTGCACCTGATATCAACAAACCTGTCTATAAATCGCACTTGCCCCAGATTGGATTGATCGCAAATCCAAAGGTAAAAACCCATGAGTTTCGCAAAGAGATCATAAATACATCACCCTAAATTATTGTAACAAAAAAATTAAATTAATTAAAAAATTAAAAATTAACTTAAAAAAAATAAAAATTTGGTGGAAACCAATTTTAAAAAAAAAGTTCAAAGGAAAATTTTAAAAATTTAAAATTAAAACAAATAATAAGTGAATTAAATTAATTACCAAAATAAACAATAAAAAAAATTAAAAAAGTTTTTTTAATAAAATTAAAAAAAAATTAAAAACCAATTAAAAAACGAGTTAAAAAAAAAAATAAATTTAAAAAATATATTAAAAAATAAATAAAAATAAAAACCATTGTTAATAAAAATATAAATATAAAATTATAAACCTTATTTTTAACATTTATATATATATATATATATATATATATATATATCTTGTAAAACCGTTGAATATTTAACAAAATTAAATTTAAAAGAATATAATTATATATTTGAAATTAAAATTTTGAAATAAATGAAATAAAATAATTACAATTTTATTAGAATATTTTTCGGTGTAAATCACATTGGGATGCTTTTGTCGACGCATTTCGAACCAACGAGTGTGGTTCATTGTCAGGACAAGTTGACGAACAAGATCCTGGCTACAAGTTAAATAGAATAGTAGATCATCCACTTATTGTATTAGATTAGGTAACAGCTATATTGGATTGGGCAACTAGACTTTCTAACGGCTATATTTGATTGGGAAACGATTAACTAGACAAGACTATAGGACAGGGGTAGGAGAAATAAGATTAGTTAATTAGTAAGTTAGCTACACATATTTCTCCCATAGTCCTGTCTAGTTAGCCATTTCCTAGTCAAATATAGTCGTTAGAAAGTCTAATTGCCAAGTCCAATATAGTCGTTACTTGATCTAATATAGTTGGTGGATGATCTACTCTTATATTTAACTTGTAGCTAGGATCTGGTTCTTCAACTTGTCCCGACGATGAACCACACTCGTTGGTTCGAAATGTATCGACAAAAACATCCCAATGTGATTTACACCGAAACATCTTCTCATAAAACTTGATATGGATCATAGAAGCCTAAATTTAAGAATATAATTTTATTATTAAAATATCTTTAAAACAACTATTGAATAAAAATAATTAAAATTA
>APFE031423789.1:0-12615 GCA_000404065.3 Pinus taeda | reverse complement strand
CCATACTTAAATCCCTCCCGATTATTCTATCTTATCATCATGAGGCATTCTTTGATTAAACAGTTTCGAGCCCATATCTAGAAATTATTTCTCGTCCATTTATCGTGTCATCCCTGGTTGGTGTCATCCTGCTAGCCTCTTTTATGCGCTCTTTTAAAAATACTGGGATAAGCCCTGCAAGATGAGTTGTATAGGGGACTGTACTAACATCCAATAGTATGCTTCCACGTGTCCACGGAGAGCAGTAGAGAGAAAGGGTTCTCACGGCGTAGTTTTTCATTTAATTCCTTAATAATTTTTTCTAAGGCTCTTTGCCTTCCTCTTCTCCTTTGTCCACATTGGTTGGTAGGTATCAAAACTGCTGCAGATAAAAATGTTACAGGTTGAGCTATATGGGGCTCCATAAATGGGCTAGTAGAAAAAATTTCGACTGTTATGTTGTCTGCTCCATGTCTTCCAAGAGGATTGTTTGGCTACTCCAATAACATGGTTGGAAATTATACAATCGTGGGATTAGTCGAAACTATTTGTGGAGGGTGATTTTCAAATCGCCATTATCATCATGGTCAGAAAATCTATACATAGAATATCTAAGAGATAGAGAATACAAGCATTCATTTACAAATTCTCAACCTTTATGGTCCACATTCTAGACACCATCACCTTCCATGTTCGACACATAGGCTATAAGGTGGCATATCTATTGGAAACCCATGGATGTTTGGACTCTCTATAAATTTTCTCATCCTATTGGAAACTATAATTTCCTCTTAGTAGATTCCACCCTTAAATATGAATGTTGGTAGCTAATCGTGAAAGAGATTGATAGCTCAAATGGCGTGGTTATAAGGGAATGGGTGATCGAGGTCTCTCCAGAAATGGTGAAAAGTCTAAGTTACTAAATTTAAGTGAAACTAGGGTCAGAATGAATATCTCATTACACGATTTGTAGTAGTGCAAATGAAACCTGAATCGGAGTTCATATGTGAAAGTTATGGCCAACCAAAGTTTTGGTCAAACTAGGCCAATTGGCAACCACTAAAAAGGTGAAAATTTGATAGATCAAGGTGATGATTTTAGGTGGTCAGAGGAGGAAAATTTGTTGCCTACCTAATTTTTCAAATAATATTAAAAATCCACTCATGGGTTTTTGAATAAGTTAATCTAAGATATATAATTATAATATTGGTGGTAGGAAACGAACCCCTCCAATCGCTTATGTATTTTTATAAATGGTCATATGGCCAAGTTGTTTCAAAGACCACATATATATGGCACCATGTGCTAAAATGGGTTGGCAGGGTTTGAACCCTCACTGGTGAGATGGCTAGCCTACCCAATGCGGAGACCCAACCCATATGAAAATTTTAATATGCCACTAGTAGTTAACCATAAACCAAACTCATTACAATCCACCCAATAAAATAACTGTTAGGTTTTTGAAATTAGAGCAGTGGGCTTTCAACTAAGCCCTCCCCATCATCCAGTTATTTTTAAAATGCGAACTAATGGGCCATTGACTAAGAAAGTCCCATCATTATGTGGGGGATGAGTGACACTTGAAAATTTATAAAAATGGATCTCCTTGTGGTGCAAGCCTACTTAATTTCTGGTACAAGATAGTCCTTTTTGAGCTTAGTTTCTCCATTCTCAGCTCAATAATTTGACCATAGGGGGCTCTTTTCAACTCACCTCAGTGACATCCCTCTAGGTCCTATCACAACATCCATTATCATTCTAAGTAGCTTAAATATTATTCAAATCATTTGATCAACTTAACATTCTACGGAAAATTTCTCTTGATCCCCCTCACTTTGAGGTGAGAGTTTTTATTTATTTATTTTTCAATTTTTTTATTTATCAACTTATCAACCTTGTAAATTGGTCAAAACACTAGGTCATGCATATATCAAAGTAGTATGGTTGAAACCACCCTTTCTAGAAGCTAGAGTCCTAAAGCACTATTCGACCTCATCTATGTGAAACCACCTCCTTCTCGCCTCTCTCGAAGCTTCTAGATCACGAAGCTTCTCATCCTCTTTGGGAAAAATTCCTCTTTGAGAACACCGTGAGTATGATAGAGACCCAAGAGATGCCATGACGAGATTAACAAGCTGCAACAAGAAATCATCACGGTTTTGAGCTTCAAAAGGACGATGATTCTCATTTTAGGGTTTCATGAGCTATTTCTTCATAGAATGCTTTAGATATTTTCCACGCAAAGTTAAAGGAGGAATCTGAGTTGGATACATTGATTAGTATACTATATAATGATCATGTTTCGGGCACTTCAAGGTATGTCACACGGAAGTGTAGGAGGCATGAAAAAATATTGTGTAACACCTAATCTGAAAATTGTTGCTCTATTTTTGATTTGTGATTCAACTTCTATCCCTTCATTCAGAATTGAAATCCATTTATTATTATCTTTCTCTTTCTCCAATGTCTTTTTATATTTGACACTTCTTTCTTGAGCTCTACTCCCCTCTCAATCTCTAGTTGTAGTCTTGTATCCCCATTTATTCCTTGGCAAATGGGTGCTTACCTCTCTATGCTAGCCTCCCTTTCTAGGTCACATTTTACTTGAATCCGTTCCATTTTCCTCTCTGTTTCCTTGTTGTTCACTAATTATTTTTTAATACCTCCTCTTTATTCCCCCTTTCCTGATTACATTCTACCCCCAACACTCCCTCAGGTGGATCTCTCTAATGAGGTAATTACCCACATTTCTTCCTTTCTTACTGTCCTTCTTAGTATCTAGTACCAGGTTAGAGTCATGGCTTGAAAATGTGTTTGTGTTCACTCATAGCTACCTACTTTTAAGAGCAATCCTCCATGGACCTCACATTGAGATCCATGCAGCAAGAAATTCTCAGATGGAAAGGAAAGGAGCCTTGCATTGATAGTATCTTTCAAAAATAGAAGTCCTGGTGGGTTTTGTTGACTAGGTGCTAGATGTTGCACATACATGTGGGAGGTTTGTATACCATTTATTTGTATTAGCATCTAAATTTTCTTCTAGCTAGATTTCTGTAGGATTGTTCTGGGCATAATGCTAACACCTTAGACTCCCTAAAGTACCTCCACCAACATTTAAGGAACTTTGATTAGCGTATGAGATTCATTAAGCATCGTCTGAGAATTCCTCCGCTAGCTAGTAGTACCCTGACAAGATTGAAAATCCAATTAAGGAGGTTGCTATGTATTTTGACTCCTAGGCTTAGTTTTTCTATGCTCATGGTCATTTTGTTTTTGAATTATATAATTATCTCTCCCAACTAGGCTATGTTTTTTTTTCCCATGGAAAAATTCATAATGTCATTAAGATTAGAAATTACATTTTATATATGCATATGCATATTTATGAAATATTTAAAGAGAGTCTATCATCTTCCGAAGAAGCAACAAAGCTAGTTACCTAAATCCATGCAAGGAGGTAATAGCCCAAAAAAACTATGATATGAATCCAAGCAGTTTAGCATTCAACAAACCAAAAAGAAACTTGTTACCTTGATCCGCATAAAGATATAACAGTCAAACCAAAGTACTATGCTAATCAAAAATTTGATAGCAGCATACCAACCCTGTAACTCTGATAAAAATATATACAAAAATATAGTATCAAAAGCTCTGTAATTAATCCATAATCCATCAATGGCCGATGATAGTATTATAATGGGCTTCATCATTTTATTCTCGGATCATCCAGATGGTCGGCTCCCAGAGCACAACTTCTTTAGGAAGGTGATCAACATCTGTGTTCCGCTCCCTGTAGATGTGATTACATGTAAAATAGTCAAAATGAGTTATCAATCTCAGACTCTCATCCAGAATGTGTCTCAAAGATTATGACCAACAATAAGAAACTTTTTTCAACTAGTTGCAAACTACTTCAAAATCCCAAACAGTTGTAAAGCTTGGCAATTCCTCCCAAAGAAAATCAATAATGTGCATTGATGATGATAGTTCTGCAAAATTATTAGTGCCACTCTTTAATCCCATGAGCAAACTATATGAGTGCTTTGTTGATATATTAAGAATGGCAACCCCACCACAACCGTCTTCCTGTGCAGCCCCATCAAAGTATGCCCATGGCATGAGGGGATCCATCAGTTCGTGAGTAACGATCCTAGTTCGAGGGGGAGGCAGGTCTTCGAGGATGAGATCATAGTCTGCCATGATCATTGCAGCTATTATAGGCCATTTGGGAGGAGTATTCTAAACGATAAAGAGATTGTGGGCTATCAAGACAACCCAACATAATAGTAATGGGAGGTTTCAGAATTTGTGGGGTATGAATGTGGAATATCCAGAGTTCCAAGCCTCTATTAGAGATTCTGCCAGCCAGTTACAAGGTGGGGAGGCAACCACTATTACAAGGTCCCAAAGCTTGCGAGCTTCATGGAAGTGCAAAAATAGCCGGGATGCAAATTCACTATCATTGTTGCAAAGATAACACTATTGTGGTCCATGGTAAGAAGGCTTCATTAGTTTACCCCCCATGGGGATTTTGTTTCTCCGTATCCTCCACATTAATAATCTAGATCTAAGAGGTGCCTTCAACTTCTAGAGGTGTTTCCACCAGGAATGAAGGACTAGTGGTTTCCTCAGCTCCGCCAGTACTAAGTATCTGTCCTTTGGAGAATATATACCCTATTTAGTTTATGCCTAGATTAGCTCATTTTCACCATTGGTAATCTGAATATGCACGTCATAGAGAGCTTGTGTAAAGTCCCTCTAGATCTACTGCCATACAGGAGGGATGTTAGGCTGGTGGCCTAATTTCCAGGCCTTGAAGAGGAAAGTGGAGTTTACCTCATTTGCAAGTGCAATGTGTGTAACGTTATGCTCTCGAAGGTGAATGAGAAGTTCAATTGGCAGTCTATGCATGTTCTTGCACCCAATCCACAAGTTGATTCCAATACGAACATTAAGTCCTGAATGAATCCTCCCAGTGAGGCCTATGCGAATGGGGTCCAAAGTCTTCAGGACTGCCTTCCAAATAATCAAAATTCCAAATGTGATTCTTACCAGTCCCTTGATCCAGTCCAAGATCTATAAAGGGGAAATATATTTTGAGGAAGCCACTCTCATCCAGAAGCTGTCAGAAGTGACCAATTGCCAAAAATGCTTCGCTGCCAAAGCTGAGGAAAAATCATCAAGTTTTTTAATTTCCGAGCCTCCCATTTTTTTAGGAAGAGTGAGGGCATCCAATTTGACCTAAGCAAAAGTTCTTCCCGACTGACTACCCCTCCATAAAAATTTGTATTAGAGTGCTTGAATCCTTGAAAAAATGCCCCTTGGAATACATGCCAAGGACATCTGTCCCTGTTCATCCTAAAGATGCCATAGGGTGTTAATCGCTTTCCATCCTAGTTGAAGTACAACTCCTTTTCCATCACTCTTGTATTAACTACCTACTCTTTGGTGTGTAGTATCAGAGTCCATATTTTTCTTAAGTGATTAAAAGAAATGGGGGAAAAAACTAAAAGATAAGACAATTGTGTAGACATGGAAAATGTTGTCATGTTTACTAAGGAAGAGGCCATCTTCTCAAATACTAAATAAATTACAAGATCTTGATATTAGTATTTATGTTTGAAAAACATGAATACCATTAAATAAAAGAACTTATAAGTTTTAAAAGGAGAACTAAACAACTATCAAGACTTTAGAAACTTATGGAGCATCAAGAAAGAAACAACCAAATAGAAATCGAACCACAATCCTCATTTTAATGAGATAGATCTATATATTTACCTTAAGCTAATACAAAGAAACCCCATCTAGATTAATACTAGTACAAAACAACATTAAGCTAACACAAAGAAACCACATTTATATTAATACTAGTAGAAAACAATCTAAGCTAGTTTTTTTTTGCAGGTATCTAGGTTGCATATTTTTAATTTGATTTTTTTACCTCTATATAATGCTCTACGTTAATTCTTCTGTAGTTTTCAAGAAAATTTCTCCTTCTTTTACAACATTTTAACACAATAAATCCAATAATGCACCCCTAAAACTAATACTATTGTATAGTGTTATAATAATTCACTGTATAATTTCTTGATAATTAACCTTTCTTTTTCTATTACAGTGGTTAAATTTTAATTCAGAATTTCTACTCTATCTTTAGTGATTACAATGAAAAAAGGTGTCTAGAATAATAAACATCAATACAATAGTTTTTGGCAATACACTACTCAACATCATATAAACACATATTCATAGGATGAAATTGAAGTCAAACAACTTCAATTCCTCATTGATGAGAAGTATGAACCACAAGTTAAATCCAAATCTCAAAATGTCAATTAATTGAACCATGAGTCACAACTTAAATTAGTTATGTTTTCTACACTTATTGGGATTTACATTGTCTAAGAAGTCAATTTTGAACCTGCTACAGAGTTGTCTTCACCACAATATGCCTCCTCCTACCAGACTATGTCCTTTTATTGGAGGATCTAAATTGCTTCCAGTCATGAATTGTAGGAAGTGTCTTTTTTGGCGTGTACAAGACTTTCTCCTTAGATTGAATGGAAGACAAAAGCAGTGGTTTCCATTGGATCCAGAGAGAAGAATCAAATCCTTGCAACTTGGAAACCCTCCTTGATGCTCAACTTGAATAGGTCCTACTTCAGGAAACTCTGATTGAGACTGTATTTAGGCTTTAGAACCCTTCAATGAGTGCCAAGTCACTACTCCACTTCCTTCTAAACCTCCAACTAACCATCCACTTTCGTTCCAGCTTGCTGAGATAATACCAATGCTCTTTCTATGACATGCAACACCCGAGGGATAGGAACAGTAAACAGTAAATCCCAGGTCCTTGTCAAGACCCTTCTGTAGGTAATCTTAGATTAGTTTAGGATGAACTAGAGGAAAATTCTTGTTCTTGGAGGAGCCTAAGGTCCCACTTACAACATCATGAGAATGGCAAGAATTATGATTTATAGCCTAGATTTTCTTCGTAATGTCCTCCCATATTGTTTTTTTGCATACTAAATAGTCAATCTATTATCTTAACCTTTTAGAGGCTTCCTTTAGGACTCCTATAAATTCTCCCTGTTCACTTGCTAATTCATCCTAAAGTCACGAGACCGGTGTTATTGTAGGTAATTTGGTAGAATAAGAATTACCTCTAAGATTCTTATTAAGGTCTTAGCCTTGAATGCAAACATAGGATTGAGTGGATGAGAGGGTTGTTGAGTGGGTGGTGGGGGGTGGTGGCATAGGGAGGTCCCTGTTGCCTAAATGAAATACCTATAGATACTGCCTACTGCACGATTGAGTTGTGCCTTCAAAAAAGGCATATGCGGAGATTCAAAGAGGACATGTAGGGAGGAAGACAACTAATGAAAATAACTGTAGACTACAACAATGTGGATACCTCAAAAAATTTAAAATACTAGCATTCTTTCCTCCATGTACTTTGAGAAGGATGTGAATCATTCTCCTTGGAAGATGAAAGAGCCATATAGGGGTGTCTATCCTCACGAAAGGCCAAATCTCTAAGATTTTAAAGGTCGTATAGGTAAGAGGTAAGCTTGAACAAAATCTCTAGTTTAGATGGGTGAGGCCTAAATCAACTTGTATAATGGCATGTGGAACTGTGTGCTTATATCTAATCATCTGGTGGAGCATGATGGTTGATCTATCATCTGATCAACTCTTAATAAGTGGTCAACTGGCCTCACCCAACCTCAGTGTAATTAGATCTTTGATCCACCCAATACAATTGGTCTAGCAAGACAGTGAAAGAGTACCATCATTGAAGGATGCCTTGAAAATGAAATTGGAAGTTGTGGTTTTCCAAAACAACTAAAGAAGTGTATTCCTTGCATAACCACATTTGAGAAGTTGGTCCCAAATTGATTGGTGGCCTTGAAAATTGGACACCTAAATAACTAAACAACAATAGGTAGGGTGAACTTAATTGGTTCTCCTCTGTTGGAGAAATGAAACCAATACATAGTATCTTTGGTTGCACTAAAAAACGTATTCTTAGCCTTACTAAGATTAACAACCCTATCTTATAAATGGAAAGCTAACAAATCAAGTTGTGAAGACTCTCAGGATAGGAAGCAATTAAGTCCAAATCAATTGATGAGAATAAGTACTTAGAACATGATGTAAAATGCACTCTTGATTGGCATGTGTCATCTCCCTTAGAAACTAGTCAAGCTCATGATTCAATGTAAATCTTGATTAAGATGGGGAAAAGAGTGTAGCCCTATTTAAGGCCCTCAATTCTTAGAAGCCTCAAGGTTTGAAAAACAACTGATAATTGATCCATAAAACCTTGGGATGCTTGCAAATCCCTTCTCCGAATCCCCAATACAGGCTGGCCACCTGTGAAATCACCCATCTACAAGTGCTCTAGCTTCTGCTATGAATTTTGTAGTGCACAATTTGTTTCTTTGATTATCAACCTTAAGACATATAGCTTATTCATTACTGCTACCATATTCATGACATTGAATAAATAGTTTTGTCACTTGTGTCTGAATAATTTCTTATGAAGTAGCATCCTTGTAAGAACAAATAACTTTAAATAGTTTCATTTCATTAATAATGGTTCTCTCTTTAGGTTTTCTAACTGGAGGAAGCTTAACATGAACAAAGAATTATGTCCTACTCTACATACAAGTCTCCAAACTTTACTAATACCGTCTACCCATCATCTAGAATATTTCCTAAATTATTTCCTACTTGTATGGCACTCAATTGCACTCTTATACTTGCATATGTGACAATAAACTACATATCCTAAATCACCACACTTAGCAAACCACCAATGCATTGTGAAAAAGCATCTTGAATAATACTTTATGTCTTAATGAAGGAAAAGGTGCCACTAGAAGTCCCTGATATGGAGTGAATGGATGTTGAATCATGATCCGTCCCAAATCCAAAAGTGTGTATAGGGATCTATATGTTACGGTGCTCTACAGGTTTGCGTTATTGAGCCTGGAAACAAGCATTGATAATCGAAAACCCTCCTACAATTTGAGAAGATGGAAACCTACATGTGGTTTCCCACATTGTAGGTGTCTGACCCATCTGAGAGTAAAATGATACTACAAGTAGGGTTCTTCTCACACCGGTCTTGCAGCACTTTGGCACCCTTTTTCAATCCTTCAACAATGTTGGTTCCATGAGTAGACACTAGGCCATTCACTACTTGTAAAGCAATCTTCTGGCCCTCCTAAGACGTATGTCATAGAGGAAACAAACACCTAGCAGTTGATGAGAAGACAATGATTGAAAGGTTGTCCATGGGGCCAAGACTATGAATCACGAAGCCCATAATACACATCAATAGTGCCAATTTTGTGCCTTCCAAGCTTCCACTAATATCAAGAAGAATTCAAAGATCAATGGGGGCTCAATCTCTAGGCATATCAAGGGTTTGCGATGGATTTCCATTATTCCAAGTTCTTTGGCTTTGTTGATGTTTTGCACTAGATGTACCGGGACACTGAACTTCTCACAAAAATCTGAGCATGGAATTCCAGAAAACTTAGGAAACATTTTTCACTGTAAAAATGTACTATCAACTTCTCTTCCTTGAATCCCTCCACTTCTTTGTGCCAATTTTCCTCTTGAATCTGTAGCCTGTGAATTTCTTGTTGGTATCTCAATTTCAACCATAGCAGGTTCATTCCCATTTTCTGCACCTAACCCATTTTCTCCACTAGACCGGTGCTCCAATGGTTCATCATTAGCAAAAAGAACAAGGTCTATAACATTTCTTGCAACTTCAGGATGTGGGGGATGAGAAGGTGGAAAACGAGGTTAAATTTTCATCTAACATCTTTCTTTTGTTGCCAATTCAAAGGACTTATTCATGCTCTGCAATGCACTAGTTTTGAATGAATCCCTTGTAAGGGACCTTCTTTCCACTTCCCTCCACAAACTGGACACACCCTATTTCCATGCTTCACATTGGAAGCAATCAAGCAAAGTGGAAAGTGTGGGAACACTTTGTAATGACTAAGGCATAGCCATGTCTTGGTTTCATTGTATTAAGACATATCTCACAAGTTTTCTGCATGATAAAATGTATGCATTAGAGAACCAAATCTATATAAAGATAACCATAATTTTACAATTTCTTCAAAACACCCCATAAGCACAGTATGAATTTTCATCCAAATAGAGAAGAAGTTTAGAATTTCATGGTTCTTTTTGCTGAGAAAATTAATCAACTTGAATTTTTTGGAGAGAACAACTGATGAGCCGTGGCCACAAAAATGAATTTCTCTAAGTTAAATATAACTACCACTTTTTCAAGGGAGATTTCTTCCAAATAGAATGGGTTTCCTAAACAACAGAATACTAAATTACAGTATCTGTCTACTTTTCTTTTCTTCCATTTTCAAAGCAGTTTTAACCATCCATTAAAACCAAGAGAAAAATAGAAAACAATAGAAACAAATGAAAAGGCTTAGTAAATGGCTTGGTGGTCATTTCTGAAGCCTGCTCTCTAGATTTGAGATTTGTCTTCTCTAAATCTATTGATCAATGCATATCAATCACCTCCTCATAAAATAATGCATGTGCTCAATCACAACAACCCTCTTATTTTTGAGATCAAGCATAATCATAGATTTATGAATATGAAGAATAATGTTTCAAGACCAAGATAAAGGGAATATTCAATATCAAATTTGCATCTCTATAAAATGTATTCTAATCTGTGGAGCTTTGACTTGCTATGTCTAATGTTAGTCATGTGTGTGTAATGTTGGGTTCCAAATATATGATGAGGTTGAGACTTGAGCATGACTTGGATAAATTATCGAGCTTCATTCTAACACAAGTTGCATCCAGCTAGTGTTTCACCTTTAACCATTAAGAGAACAGAGTATTTAATAGACAAGCATGCTAGAATTGGGAACCACAATTGGATTGGGTTTACCATTTATGGTGGTATGAAAAATAACAATTTTCTCTAAAGTTTGTTTCCATGTTGAATTTCCAAGAAATCATTCTTGTTTCTCATGCTATAACATTTTGTAATTAGTGCGGGACAAAAACTGTCTCTATAGGCTATACTCTTCTAAGAAGTGTCATTGTTAATTTCTTGCTTATGACATGAAAATTGTACCAATTGGCCTTTTTCATTGCTCACTATCACAAGTTCCATTGGTAGGAAATAAATTATGAGTCACGTAAAGGTGTTCAAGTTGTTTATTTTGGAATCAAAATAAACAATGAGAAAAAAATTGATCATATGTAGCTAAATCTTGGCGTTATAGGTCAAGATTGAAAACACATGATTTTACATTTTTTTTAGTACTTTGTTAATTTATGTCTTATAGCGATCAAAATATATGTTGTATACTTTTTGTCAGGATTTTTGAAACTATTCAAGGCAATTTAAGTCAGGATTCACTCATCAAGATCTTGTTGAATTTCACCAAGCCTGACAATGTTGTAAAACTACCTAGAAATGAAGGGCCAACATGGACTCAAAGATAATATAAAGTAAGAATGCTCACTAGTATCAGAAGTTCATTCCCATTTTTGAAAAATCAATGGTTTACAAACAACTATTCATTTCAAGAATTTTCTTGAAAATGGTATCTTTTGACTATGTTCCATAGATAGATCATTCAAATGACTTCCCCTTCCCCTAGACGAATGGAAGATTAGGGGACTATCACCACTAATATGCATAAAAGAGAACCCATGAATTACATAAGTGCTCACATATGTGGGTTTGATACTCTACTGACCTGAGCGGGCCTCTAGAGGGAAAATCTCACTGGGTACCAACCATTCGGGAGGGCTTCGTGACGAGGAAAAGGAGGTGATGTACAAGCAGATGAGAAGCACACCACCAGTACAGTAGATGAGAATTGCACCACTCATTTCCAAACCTTTCTCTTCCCCTTATTACAAATTACAATATTTAGTATACTATCTAGATCTAAGATTATGTTTGCATTTATGGAAGTTTATTTTGTGGCATCAAATTATCATCTTCATTTTGATTTCATTTTTCACAATACGATCATACAAGAATCACATATGGTCATCTGGTAAATATTTTTCATCATATATACCTGAGTTCTTCCCTATGAAATATTCCTTTGACATTTGTAATAACACTGCTAGTTAGGAAAGAGGTAGTTGGACAAAGGATGATTCCAAAATAATTTGAGATATGATGCTCCATTAGAACTACCAACTAATTACAGAGATGAAAAAGGCATGGATTATTATTCATCATTAGAATATGTGCATCAATGTTGAACATGAGAACAAATTATGAAAGCACATAAATTGTGTCTATGTTGGTGAAAAACTTTGGGTTGCACTTACAATAGTGCTCTGCAAATTTTTCTATGATGCAATCAACTTTATGTGCTTCTCCAAGTAATCTAAATCATTGTAAGAAGTAGCTTATTGCCTCATTGAATTCCATCACTTCAAAATTAAAGGAACCAACATATGCATGCAACACTTTTAGAGAAAAATCATCTATTTCCCCTAAACCTAATTTGCACGAAACCCTGAAGCATCTGGAAGTTTCTGAAACGGGTACTGCTAGAAACATGAACCCAAAAATGGGAACATCATGAAAAATGTCATATATAT
>APFE031423778.1:59068-88920 GCA_000404065.3 Pinus taeda | reverse complement strand
ACTTTGTAAGTGTCCTGTCTGCCTACAGAGCCTGCATCTGAAGGCGGTGTTTTCATAATCTAGTACCTATAGCCAGTTCTATTGTTTGTGGACCAGCCTTATGATGTCCGGCAGCCCTTTACTTAGATCTACTTCCACACAGATCTGTGTGAAAGTGTAGATCCTTTCATCGATCCTTTCCAGATCTGTTTTGACATATTTCCCTATGCTGTTCCCAATACCTTCCAGCACTCGTTCATGCCAAAAGTGCAGTGGAAGATTGTATAGTCTAACCCAAACTGGCATTTTGGTTACAGTCATTTTATTTGGATCAAAATCTGGGAACCATGGGGTCACAAACAGCCCCGATGTTCCCCAGAAACATGGCCCTGAACTTATGACTGTATCTCTGACTTCCTTGGATGTAAATTTTACTATGAAGAACCCTTTTGAACACAGGTGGATACCACATTCCATGGTCCATCTGGTGAAGATCCAATGGAATAGATCCAAGGGTTTTCGCCAGTAACTATTGAAACGGTAGATTAGTGCTTGTGTTTCATAGTCATTGACGACATCATCGATCCCTGATGAATCTAAGTTTAAAGCTGGGGTTTCTTCTGATTGATCAACTATGTATGGCCTAGGCAAGGAGCCGCTGAGGCCTGGAGAGGGCCCTGAATTCCTGCTGCCCGGAGCGGACCCTGAATTTCTGTTGCCCCGTAATATGTTTTTGTAGGATCCCTTTGGTTGAAGTTGGGCTGCAGCTTTATTCCCTTTGTCTCCCCCTGAGGTGCTTGTCTGTCCCTGATGCGGAGCACCCCCTCTTAATCTGAGATTTAATGTAATGATTGATCCTGGCCCAATCTCGTAGCTCTCCAACGATCTACCGTCCTGAAGGGACCGCCTTCCACTGACCAGATGCTGGGCCTGAACTGGGAATCCCATTTCTGCCCTTATTTGTTGTTTCAGATGCATGGAAGTGTCTCCTGCATGTACCCCAACTAGACGAGTTTTCCCCTGAGGGGGATTAATCAGAATCTGAAAACAAAAATTTGTTACCTGCTCTGGGTGATGGCATAGTTTTCGATCTGGCTCTGTTTTGGATCGTTTTCCTTTTTGCATAGCTAGATCTGCAAAAACTCTGCCCGATCTAGGGATGATGTCTTCGATTTGCCGCCAGAGATCAAGCTGTAGTCCCAGATCTTGCCGCCTGTTTCTCAGTTTGGGGCACAAATCGGGAAGATCCGTCCTAGATCTGCTGTGTTTTGACCATGCAGGAAAGAAATGGGGCAGATCTGCAGCAGAGGGACCCCTGTCTTTGCATGCAGAGTTCATGAGAAGAGGGGCAATGATGGCGTGAGCGATAAAGCCAAACCCTGACGAAATCCCATCTCCGAGGAGGCTTCTGAACCCAAAAGCTATTTTTATATGCAGATCTCTGTTCTCAAGCCTTTTGACGGGCTTCACCTCTAGATCCGCCATTGACATATTCGGCCCAACACACAGGTGATAACATGGGTGAGGGTAATCTGCAATGCCAGGAAGTTTCGGTGTTTTCCATGCGTATGGCTGAATAGCCCAACCCGAGCCAGTAATTCGAATAGCGACAGAGCGCTCCAGTACCTCGCACCTGAAGCTGGACCATCGGAGTGCAATGGCTGTGGACAACCCTGCAACGCCTCCGCCAACGACCTCATTACCTGTGAAAGCTTCAGCGTCGGCCATCTCTTTCTCCTTCGATCATATATATAATTTACTTAAATATAAAGTAATTTTTTATATTTAAGGGATGTGTAACATCATAATAATGTTATTTTTATTGTTGTTATTTTTTTTATTCTAAATATTGTTTAGAGAGTAGGAAATGTATGATATTTTTGGTGGAGATAGAATTTACTCATTAAAAAAATTAAAGAATATAATTTTTTATTATTAAAAATTAAAATAATATTATAAATTTGAAAGTTAGTTTTAAAAATATGAATATAAAGAAGAAAGAATATTTAATTTAATTATTATTATTATTATATATGATTATTCTTCGTTAAAAATTTTAGTTAATAAATTAGGTTAAAGGATTAGGAGTAGATTCACATAACAAAAGAGAGGAGAAGGGGACAATAATATTAAAATGAAATCAAGATTATATTTTCACAAATATGCAAATTTTAGAAAAAAATGGGAATACTATCTAGCGGGATAGAGATGGGGATATGGTATATTCCACTGAGAATATTTAAAGGGAAGTTGTTCACTATTTTGGATGACATCCTTGCTTTTGGCATGGTGTCTAGAACTCAATGTATGGTCTTTCATGATATTATGCTTTGTTTTGGAGTGGCCTCAAGTATGTTGGCAAACCAGGGTAAGTCTTACATTCTGAACTCATCGAGCGATCTTGGAGAGATCAATTATATTATCGAGTTGTTTAATTCCCAATCTGAGCCTTTAAGTGATGGTCTCACTTACTTGGTTTTAGACTCAAGCCAAATAACTATAGGTGTGTAGATTGGCTTTGGCTTATTGATAAATTCAAACGCAAACTCAATGGATGAGCTCACAGATGGATGACCCTTGGTGGTAGCTACATTCTGGCACAAGTTGCTCTATTATAGTTGGTTATGTACTGGGTGCATCTATATATTCTCCCTACGTCCATTATAAATAAAATCGAAAGCATCATGAGGCATTTCATTTGGGTGGGACTAGACTCAAACCAAAAATTTCATCTCATTAAATGGGATAATATCACTATTCCAAAGGAACAAAGAGGTTGGGAAATTTTAGATGTCAAAATCTTCGGTTGGCCCCTTATTATCAAATCTCCCCAGCGAGGATGGTTGGGTACTTATTATCAAATCTCTTTAGCGAGAACTTTTTAAGGAAGGGATTTGGAGGGATATCATTTCCTCAAAATATCTACACAATAAAAGCCCGTTGAGGATTGCATCATGTCAAGTCATATCGACATCAAATTTGGATCTTACATTTGGAAATGATTCCACAAAGTAAAGGATTTGTTTCTTTAGAGAATTAGCTAGTATTTTGGTAGGGGGAATCATATCATCATTGGTACTCATAGCATTCAGGGCATGGGCGTTGAACTTCCTTTATTTGAAGGCCTTATGGGAAGTTTACACTCTCGTGGTATTTTTCTTTTAGAACAAGCCACTTATGTGTGGTATGGAGGTTTTCCTATTTGGAAAATGGTACAAGAGATTAGCTTGGATTGAAAAAAAGTTATGGAATGGGATGCCTACATTCAGATACTTAGAAACGCAGGCCTATGCAGATTCGTGGAGGAGGGCCATATCACCTAGGTTGTAAGATGCAGTCTAATATGGCTAAGGTGGCAGACACTTATAGGTATCTTATTCACACTTTACGTGCTCTTAATCATAATTTCTAGTTCTACAAGGTCTAGAAACTTAATGCTCCTATAAAGATTATTCTTTATGTTTGGTTGGTCTACAGAACAAAACCCTCACTTGGGAGAACCTTTGTAAGAGGGGTTTATATGGGCCTCGGAGATTCCCACTATGCAGGGATTCTATCGAAACTAATGTCCATCTGTTTTTGGAATTTCTTATTGCTATCTTGGTCTGAGATGGTATCTTCTCTTCTTTGAATATGTCTTGCAATATATTTGTGTACATTGTAGAATGTTTTAAATGGTGGAGCACACAAGGTGGAAAATTCCATGCTACACCACTTTATATTTTCTGGGAAATTTGGCATGCCAGAAATGGGCACATTTTTTAGGGCCTACAAATTTCCACTCATAGAATTTTTCATGAAATTATTTTATTGTTGGAGAATAGAAAGACTCCCTCTCAATATATTTTGGACCGATTGCACAGATTCCTTTTTCATTCCTTGCTATACTCGGATGGGTACTTCGACGATGCTACTCAAAGAAACCTTTCTGGCTATATTGTGTGGCTTCGAATGGATCATAATTTTCACAATAAGATCCATTTGAATGGTGGTCCTGACGATAAAATGAGGGCATAAGTCTTAGCTCTGTAGTGAATTTTTTAGTTTACTAGACGTCAGTCAATCGATACCTTAAATGTATATGGGGACTAACAGGTACTTATTAAAGGGATGGAAACAAATTCATATTTCTCTCCTTCACATCTCACTACTTGGACATCACAGATAAAATTTCTAAGGAGGTCTTTGACACCAGTCTCATTCCAACACATCTACCAGGAAGAAAATGGGATAACAGACTCACTGTCTAAGAGAGGGCTCTTGGTAAACACTAGATTTATGCATTATATACATTTTGAGTCTCGCACCATCAGAGATGAGGGATCTATTCCCCTCCCCTAATTTTATACTAGCCTCCTCATCATATTTGATCTATAGTGTTTCATGTTGGGTATTTTCACTTAATTTTTGCCTCATCTGTAAATGGAAGTTTTTGGAAGCATGTTTTGTGAACTTATATAGATGACCTAGTAGGGCTCTTTGAATATATGTTCTATATATGCTCTTTCCTCCACTATATATTTCCTTGGATGATTTTATGTAAACAAACTTGAGAAGACACTATATTCAATAATATGTACCAGTACATTATATAAACTAATGTTTTCTTCATTTTCAAAAAAAAA
Organism: Pinus taeda; assembly: GCA_000404065.3. NCBI lineage: Eukaryota > Viridiplantae > Streptophyta > Pinopsida > Pinales > Pinaceae > Pinus > Pinus taeda. The sequence goes on along the minus strand of APFE031423778.1, from coordinate 84,316 downwards.
TTAATAAATTTATAGAAGGAAAATTAATTTTAATATTAATTATTCTATTTAAAATCATGAAAATATAAAACTATGAATTAATCAATATTTAAGTAATTATAATATTATTAAATTTATAATAAATTGAAATAATAATATTTAAGTTTTGTTATATTAATGTATTACTAATATTTATTTTTATTATAGGAAGGTGGAATCAAAGTGGGAAAGAGAAAAATCTCGAGAGAAGGGGATTAATAACTCGAAAATGGATAAAGTCACTATTATGGAATAATTAAAGAAATGGCAGGTAAAGAGAAAATATGAATATTAATTAAGTGAAATTACTATATAATAATACAAAGATAATGGTACTATATAGTAATAAATAAAGTATATAACTTTGGATAATTAATATCCTAATTTATAATAAACTAGAATATTAAATACTTGAATTTATATTAATGGAAGGAGGGTTATATAAAAAACCGTGGAAATAGGGACAGATAAATATAGGGGATTGCTAATTACAAGAAATAAAATATATTATTGTAAGTCAAACAAGGGAGCCACTACCGTGGCGGTAGTCCCTGCTAGGGTCTGCCACAACAACACAATACAAACGCTTTGGTTTGAACCAAGTGCCCATCACTTATTCTGTAGCTTGTGCCAGAAAAAGGTTTCCGTAGATCAATGTAGTTATGTCCAAAAGGAGTCTTGAATAAAGAAAACAAAGTGCCTAGCTTTCTGTTTTGCTAAACTAAACAGAACAACAAAGTTTGAACCTGCCTTTGTCGAACAAACTTGCTACCTTCCGTGAAAGATCTTGCTGTCTGCATGGCGTTGCAAATTCAGTGTGTAATTTGTTACAAAAATTCAGATTAGGGCTTGGAACCAAATGCACTTTATAATATAATTCAAATAAGAGACTTTGGATGGCATATTGAACTTTTGAAATAGGAATTCAGTCATTCAAAACTATCATCACCATGATACATAAACTGGCTTGCATAAATTTAAAACTTGCCTGTGGTTCATCAGTTGTAAGGGGAAACCTTTATGCAATTGGTATTTTGGGCTTTACCTCCTTCTCCATTTGCTGTTGTACTTTCTCATAAATTGTTGCTCTTTCACTTGGCCTCTTTTCTACAAAACAGAAGATGTTATGTTTCTCAAGGTTTACATAGACAATGGTTTATTGTGAAACATTTTGCTGCCCAAAGACTCTAGCAATAATTGTATAACCATGTCTAGTTATAGGTACAGGTACAGTGCTGGACATATGGTCATAACAACCCGTAAGTGCATTATTTAAATTAATTGAAAGGGTAAAGAAAAAGGCTATTATCATAATTATGTTTCTATCTATGTTGGTACTCTGAATAAGTGCATTATTTAAATGAGCTGAAAGGGAAAAGAAAAGGATATTATCATAATTATGTTTCTACCTCTGTTAGTAGCCAAAAAGGCTGTGGAGAGGTGATCCTGCTTGTTCTCTTACGTGGTATTGAATTTTTGGAGGAATCATGACTCTGAAACAAATGTGAAATCATATTATGTTTATCAATCCGAATTCATAAAAAAATCATGAAAATCAGTTTAAATAATCTGAGAAAACTCAGTTCGTTCTAAATACAAGCTTTTGCTCTGAGATCCAATAAAATTTCCTGGAAACCAGAAAAGAAAGTTAGATAACGTATATCAATGATAAAAGAGAAACAAGATAAGCTCACCGATAATTTTTTGGTTCCCTGTCCACTTCCATGACTGCAAAGAAACAACAAAAACTTTAAAAAAAGATTCAACAATAGAATACAAGAAATTCTTAAAGATGAGTATCTTTAACTCTTTAAGATAAAATGAGAATCCATAATTGCCAAAAATTGGATCTTTCATGATTTTGCATCTTGAACAAAGCAAATCTTGTTGCTTGGGCAAGGAGAGACACTATTTCTGTCTTTGCGACAGATTACCTGCCATCAAACTACGAACGGGACAAGGGAGGGAGAAGAGGATACAATAATGGATATTGTTGTTGTATCCTCTATTTCAGAACGATGTATTCTTACATTATCTGAACTTAGACGGTTAGACTGGGATGGGAAATTTGCAACCGAGTCCTTTGATTGGTTGCTGCAAATTCTGTAGCTTATTGTTTGTATTTTCAGACTACTATTCAATATCTATTCATGGAGGGCTATAATTCCTTCCAAGAGTCTTGAAATGGGCATGGGCATGAGTAGTAAAGAAGCCAACATAGGGGATCAATACTTATTTAAGGATTACGTTGTGACTATACTATATGGCTGTGAAGGAGAATGGTATGTTATTCATGTTGGATCCTAGATGCAATGTCCTTCAAGGCTGTAATAAATCATATATAAATAGATATCAATAAAAACAAAAGATTCAACTATTGCAGAGAATATAGTATTCAGAAATGGCAAGAAATAAGCAAGCTATGATACTTACTTAGAACCAACAGCAGTAGACTACGCGTTTGAAGGTCAATACAATATTCACCTACTTTTTGATTTGAGAAAAAATAATATATATAATATATTATATATATATATATATATATATTATATATATATATATATATATATATAAAATTAAAATCTATAAAATTATACATTTGAATAATTATAATAAACTTCATTGTTCTTACACATGTCTAAATGGATTATCCCGTAATATAACACTCATGATAATAGAAAAATTGATGAGAACAGGTGCTCATACAACCGATTTCCATTTTCCAAAGATGAGCTACGCCACTAATTCCACTGCACGAATAAAGTATGTTTCCACTGCACGAATAAAGTACGCACCTGCATGCATTGCTTGCAAAAGCAAGCGAAAAAGATGTTCAGAAAAATGCGTGTTAGCTCCATATTTTCCTCCGGACAATATCCACAGGTTCGTGCTGATACGCAGAGTAACATAACATAACAAACAACTCCCTTTAGATAATCATGGCATCCTAACACAGAAGGTTCTTGGCAGAGCTCTTAAATTTTTGCTTTATCATCCAGGCAAAAGTTGTATTAAGTGGCAGAGCTCTTAAATTTCTACTTGATCTACCAAGAAAAAGTTGTATTGAGTGGTTATAACTGTAAAATGGTTATATCGCATACAATTATAGATGTTAAATTTGCTTCCTTGGAAATAAAATATTCTGCACTATAATCGACTTCTGCCTGGTGCTAGATATATGAAAATGCCTGCAACCTCTAATATTTTGGGAGTATTCCCCAGAGTTACTTTAACAGACAAGGATCCCAATTATATAGATATCAATAGTCCGCATCTCATAATATAAGGCATAACTGCTAATAAACACACATTGAACAGAAAATCAAGACAGTGGTACAAAGATGAAAATCTACTAATTGCTACTGTACATACACATACCAACATAATCATGACTATCTTTTGGGGATAGTTGGATTGCTTGAAGAAAAGCAAGATCAGTCCCTTGACAAGAGAAGACGAAATAACATTACCATCTCATAATGGTTTCTATTCTCTATAACTGGAAATTAGGAGAAGTAGACCACAACGACACATACCCAAATTAAAGCCTTCTTTTCCATTTTTGTTCTCCCTGTTATGATCCATCTCAAGCTCAACCAATGCCTTCCTGTCAACATTTCTCAAGTAAAATATTTGGTATAAGCAGTGCCCAAATTATTTGCACGAGCATTTATATATGTTCTTTATAAAGATACCACATGACATTTTAGAATTTTCCGACAAGAAGCAGCAGCTACATTAGGCGGACACTTAGTCGACTTAGCTATTCATTATACTCCTCTCAGTCGGGAGACATCAATCAACCATGAATATAAACATGGGATTGCCAAATAATCCACCTGGCCTACATGCAAGCCCTCTAATACTTAATCTACCATTTTTATATTTTTATATTTTTATTAGGTTATTTTTAATTTAATTTATTATTTTTCATTAAACTTTTTAATTTACAAATCCATTGTTGCGTTGCTATCCGAATAAAAACAGGGGGTTTCCAAAGAATCCACCTAGCCTACATGCAAGCCCTCTAATACTTAATCTAAAACTTTTATGGTTTTATTAGGTTATTTTTAATTTAATTTATTATTTTTCATTAAAAATTTTAATTTACAATTCCACTGTTGCGTTGCTATCTGAGTGGCAAGGAACAAAGCCTATGCATCCATATCTATCATTCTCATTGCCTGACATTGGTCTCTAAACGGATTGAGTTAATCCCTTTGGCCTGGAAATTGCTATGCTTTCTTATCTCTACTGTGTTGTGGGTCATTCTTAGCTTTGTGTGGATGGGGGTGTGGGAATTCCTTGGACTTGCCATCACAGTTATAACTCAGGCCTTCATATTTTTTACTGCATTCAACACCTTGAAGAATGAGGTCATTTGGTTGTTTGTCATTTATTTCCTCTGTATGAGGCCTTGTGAAGACAGGGTTGGGGCATCGAATCAACAATTATTTTTTCAAATGGCTAGGAATATCATTTTAGTGCTTTCCTAAGGGGTGACCGATTGACCATGAGTGAAGTGCTTGTTGCCCCAACAATGTCCAGTACGAATGTTAGAACCAAAGGTGTTTTCTTTTCCATTATCAAGTCTGTGTTGCTCTCCAGAGGTAGTTTTCAATTCCATGTTTTTAACTTCATGAATCTACATTTTTTTTTTTTTCTGAGATTACGTTTTAATGACATGCATTTAATTTTCCCTAAGATTTTAAATTTTGGCTTGGTTAAATTTCATGAGATTTTTCTGTAATTCGCAGTGTATATATTATGCTATCAACGATATATTTTTTTTGGCCATGAGCAAGTGCATTCCTATTCTAATTCTATGCAATAATAATGATTTTATTCTTATTCTATACAGTAATAATGATTTTCAAAACCCTCTCATTTTTCGAGAGCAAAGACAGAATTGAGTAAATGGCCATGGACATATTCGTGCAGGGTGAACCCTAATTCATTCCTGGCAGCTGAAGAAATCTTTGACTACGTCAGGCACAATAGATTTGACCGGGCAAGAAAAAGCCATGAAAAAAAACAATGGAGGTGCACAGGAAAATCAATTCTATTTGCAGGTAGAAGCATCACCATGGTGAAACCAACCAGGCAACAAAAACTACATGTAGTGTGTAATGCAAACAAGCACCTAAGAAAAAGTTTGAGACAATTGTAATTCCATGCACTACCTCCACATGTTTACAAGTTTTTTTATTTATTATATTTCTTATTTTAGTTTTTATTAACATTTTTTTTTTTCCAAATTTTGCAGTGGTGCAATGATTATTGAAAAAACAGGACAAATACACTACATTGGGGTATCAATCAAATTCCAATCCCAACAGTTTCTGCACAGGATTTTCAGGAAACCTTCATGTACTAGACAAATAGATTCCAAAAATTTAGGTGGTTACAGTAAATTTAGGGTGGTCACACAGAGAAATATATTGGATTCACCTATTTGTATCACAGCTTTTAAGTTCTCGTTGTCCAGGAAAAGGAAAATTGATTTACCTTGTCGTTGCTTGCTTTCAGGGTATGAGGGATACCTCAGCTACTTTCAAGGTCCCATTCCAACTTGAATTTCCTGCGTGTATGCCAAAGTTACAGTCTTGGAAATGAAACAAACCACATCTTTTTAGTTCAATGGAAAACTTGAAATGGAAATAAATGTTTCAATTAATTGAAAAGAGATTTGGATCGACATACCACTATGACTTTTCTGAGCTTATCTCTGAACACAGCTCTGAAACTTCATATAATTTGCTTTTGCATACGCCTGAAATAGTGTTTTTCCCTTGAGCAGAGGTAGGGTGCCGTACCCTGACCGTTTCTCCTTCGGGCCTTGACCGTTTCTCCTTCGAGCCTTATCGACAGTGTCCATGAAAAATGGTGTGTGAAAAACCATGGTGAACATATGGTGAACGATGGAAGATGCACTCTGCTCCTCAAACTAGCTGGTCGACACTCTCTACTCTGCTCCTCTACTCGTCTGCTCTGCTCCTCTGATCTTAATTCAATGAACTTCATTCAATGAACTTCGCTATTGTTCATCATATTTCAAAATCCATTTATTAAGTTCGAATTTCACACACTTCACATTAGAAAATATACATTATTCATCCAAGTTATTCCCATACTTGTACAATAATACAATGAAAACTATCAGTATCTCTAAATGCACCTTCTCTACAAGGAATTTGTATACATATGTCTCTCCAAGGTTTATGGCACACTGTGTAATGCCCGTAGTTCGATCTGCCCACAGAGTCCCGATCTGCCATCATTACAACCCAACCAAATCCTATATAATTATAGCCCACACAATCCATGATCAAAATTAGTGTTCATGCAGAATTCATATTTCTCCACAAATAAAAAAAAAGACCTGATGGATGCCATGCTAGTATATGAAAACGCCTTCAGTGGGCATCAGATTCTCCACTTCCACGACGATTGTATGGCCAGCTCTGGCACGAACAGTGGGTCCTGGAAATTTCCCATTGATTGCAATAACCATTCTCTCCACACAATCTGGTGACCAGAACTCATATTTTATCTACCATCTGTAGTGCTTCTCCATTGTGCTCTTGCTTTGTGTCACGCATGCTTGCATCGCCGCCGCCACCATCACCACCAGCAGACGCAAGAATCTACTTTCTTTGCACCCCATACTCACTGCGAAAAAGAATATACTTGCACTTTTCTGCACAGTGTAGCCAAGTATAGTATATTATAAGGCTGCTTTCTGGCAATTATATTCTAACATATTCAATGAAATTTTTTAGATGCTGAGAAATTATGGGTTTGATAAGAAGCTGAGGGCTCGCACCAGGAATAGATGGCCTTTTTTTATTGAACATGCAATTCTGGGCTTAATGGGGATTTGTATTTCTCTATACCTGAACAGACAAACTGATTTAAAGAGAACAAACTGTCAACATGGGGAGCTACTTCATAGACTGGAAATGAAATATACAAAAAAAAATTCTGTGCAAAGAAAAATAATGGAGTATTTGAGAATATGTATACCTCGCTGATGTGAATGCAATATACTGAAATGCTGGAGTGCTTTTGGAATAAAAATGCATCAATCAATTACCATGATGTGGTTGATAAATGCGCTTCTGTCTGAACCCGAAAAATACCACTCCTCATGTGTGAAGCGTGAGATTAAATAAGAAGCTTCAGAGATGAGGTGAGTGCAGGTCCATTTTTCTGAAACGAAGCGGAACAACAATGTTCTTCTCACTTTTTGGTGTGACAGACGAGTTGTGGTGGTTAAATGAGTCAACCCAGGAAATAATATTATAGAAACCATTTAAAATTAGGACTCCTGAACCATTTCAACTACGACTCCTACTTTCAACGTTTTAACTAGTGGGTGGGTACGTCGAACTCCCTGTCACAGAACCAACAACTGTAAATACTAAACTGGCATTCAGGTATAAATTGTCGTTGGTTCCGGCTACTTGAAACTCTAATTCCTCCATTTACACAGTACACCACAGTATAATTCCTCCATTTACCGGGCATGTCCCATCATTTCCTCCCAGTATAATTTCCATATACCGGTGTGGCCGATGGTTATTGAATGATTATTGAGTGGCCATTAACATCTGGCACTTGCAGCATGCAGTACACTACATGCAGGACACTGAGAACAGGCACATCGGACCAAAAACAACTTTGGATAAATGAAGGCACGAAAAAATCACTACTGCCCGAACTTTGGATATAAAATGAAGTGCAAGATAATTTTTTTTTTGGATATAAACAAACTTTGTAATTAAAATGCAGGGTGTCAGAAAACTTTGTATATAAAAGCCTTACCACAATATTTTTGTATCGGGGCACGTGAAGGCCGCAATAAGAGGTAGAATATTTTTGAAACAAAAGCTTTGGTTAAAATACGTATAGGCGGAAAAACAATTTGAGCAAAAGATGAATTAATGCAGGGTCAATGATCAATCCGATCACTATAGTCCTAATAAGAGAGACTCATGATTTAAATAATAAATAATTTTATTTAAAATTATATAACTTTGAAAAAATGATATTTATATTTTTTAATAAACTAGAATGCTACAATTAGATTTAATATAAAGATTAAAGGACTAGATATGAGGATTAGAAAGATGAATAATGTAATAATGAGAGAGATTGTTACTGAAGTGAGAGTGAGAAAGGGGGAGAGAAAAGGAAAGTTGTGGGAGAGGGGTTTAGAAGAGAAAAAGGAGAATGAGAGAGTTACCATAAAAATGATAATAAAAAATAGGATAAAATAAGATGCAAAAGATGGGGGAATAATTAAAAATGAAAGGACAATGGAGAAGGGCAGTGAGTTGTGGTAGAAAATTTGGGATATTTAGTGAGATATTGGATAGTGAGTTTATAGGTATGACTAAGATTATATCCATATTTTTTATTGAAATTGTTGGAATGATTTTCTATTTCAGGGACTTTTATGATGATATGTTGAGTTCCAAAAGGAGAGGAAGATTTTTTTGGAAATCATTAGAATTAACGAGTTTTTTTGTATTCTGGGAATGCTCAGCTATAGTTGATTTTGAGATGCGATTATGGTAGGTTCTAGCTATATGTTTTTTGAGTAGGACCTTAAAGGACTTTCTTGTTTTGACAATGTATGGTTTTCCATAGGAGGGAATGTAGTAAGATCCTAGGATGAATATAGGATCATATTTTCCTTTAGAAATCCTATGCAGGATTTTAAGGGTGGTGTGGGGTTTAAGCAAAGTTTTGATATTCCTTTTTGCTAAAATCTTGGAGATGTGATTGATAATTCCTTGAATGTAGGGGAGGGAGACCCTAGTGATGGGGATCAAGGAGAGAAGTTTTTAATAGTCTTAGATTTGGATTTGTGGTGGGATGTAGAATGGAGGGTTCTTTTGATATGTGGGATGAAGTAACCATTAGTTGATAGAGATTTGGTAAGGTGGGCCTTATCTTTTTCAAGATATTTTTGGGTTGAATTTCGAAATAATTGAATGGCTAAAGTGTTGAGAACATTTGAATTTTGGGCAAGGTGATGGTCAGAATTGCCATGGAGGTTGGCAAGAATATATATAAAATGGATTGAATTGGAATGTTGGATTTCTATAGTGAATTGGATGTGGGAGGAGATTCCATTGAGTTGTAATAGGAGAGACTATAAGGCAAGAAGGCCATGGGGATATAATGAAAAGGTGTCATCAATAAACCAAAATCTACAATTTGGTTTTAAATGGATGTTATTCAAAGCTTGAGTCTCAAAATGTTCCATATAAATATTGGCAACCATAGGGGGTAGAGAAGTCCCCATAGCAATAGCTTCAATTTTCTCATAATAGATTCCTTGATAGGTAATGAAGGTGGAGAAATGGAAGAAGGGGGTATGAATAGTAAAGGTCTAAGTTTTTGTGCAAGAAATTGAGAGAGGGCATGGGTAGGTGCACCAATGGCACTAACATTGGGTCTAGGGAGATAATATTTTTTATGAATATTATGTTGCACGTAGATTCCAGGGGTTTGAGGATTGTGAGGAAGGGGTTATTTTTGTATGGAAGGGTCCAACGAGGAGGAATTAATAGTTGTGGTGACATGATTAATAATGGAATTGAGGGGATTTTTAGCAAGGGGTTTGTTGCATTAGGCAACTAAGAGGTTGAGAATTTTTTAATCATAATTAGAGTTATTCATGGCTACCATTGCATTCCATTTTAAACATTGAAAATGGGTATCATTAAGGTTATAATGGCACATAATTCATGCTTAGAAAGGTTAGGTTTTGGTAGTCAATATCTACAAAGAATCCTACCAACTTCTTAGTCTATTTCTTCTTCTTGGTGTGAGAGGAGAAAACTAGTTACAAATTTGATGTTGTAAAGTATGTCTTCGTAGGGAATGTGTCAATATGCAAGTGCAAAATTAAAACCCTTTTCTGAGAATTTTTGTAGTTGGGGAATCAATATTAGAGAAGGAAATATCTATTATGGTTGAAGGGGATCATTCTGTTGCAAGGTGGAAGTATAGGGGTGTCGGTCGAAATATATGTATTATATTACCAACATTTAGTTATTGAATCGAGATCATAATACTCGGAGATGCTATCAAAATATATGTGGGATGAAATCCTTACTATATATAATCTAGCAGCTATTGAGCAATAAATTTCAACAACTTAATAATAATACTAATACCACACTAGACTAAAACATGTCTAGCATTTCCTTCTCTCAAACTCCCTAGAAAAGCTTTGGAATGCAACATTTCACTCCAAAAAGTGGCATTTATGCATTCATTAGTAGTTCGGGATCAAAATGAAAAGGATTCTAGTTTTTGTTTCTAATCTCTTAAAACCAAATGCAAAGCATTAAAGGAATAAAGCAATGTAAAGGGAATAGATTAGCCTAAACTAAACTATAAAAGCGGCATGAAGTAAATGTTAGAAATTAAAGGAATGTGAAGTATTCTAAGACATTTCAAATCAAACACTCTTGTAATATAAACTAACAAAATAGAAAGGAAGAACATTACCCATGGTTAAGGGTCCTTCCTAACCTAAATAAATCTACCACTATAGTCAGATCCAAATGGAGTGATGCACCAAACGTTGAGAACAAGCAACATCATTAGATAAACTCATTTTACAAAAGGAGTAGCACACAAACCTATTGTTATATGAATCTACTATGTAATATCCATCCCATACATATTACAAATGAATTATTAACATTCACAACTCTATTCTACATTTGAATATTTCTATAGGAGGAGCAATGGAGTGTATCAAAACCAATCCCCCAATCCTAGATTTTTTTCATTGTAGAATACAATGAAGATGAAAAATGATAAATCCAAAGTAAGATTGGGTTATTTTCTCCCCAAAATACAAATAAGATGAAAAAAATAATTTCCATAATTCATCATCGCTGACATTCATTCCTCCTTTGCTATGTTGACCATTTATTTTTATTTTTCCTCAAATCTGGCCAATAGTTTTAATTATGGGTGAAATTGTGCATTTTGGGAAAAATTGTGTCAAATAACCAAGAATATCTCCCAAACCATATTTAATTTTGGAAAAAAAACCTGATATGTGTATAATTGGCCATACTGGGAATAAAACCCATGTTCTAGAATTTTCATATTCACACTCATCACCTAGGGAAATAGTTCCCAAATTTGACTATTTAGAAACTTTGACTTGTAACATTATTTTTGAGCTAGAGCTTCACACATGTGACTTGGGTGTGATTGGACTAGGCTAGAATTATTTTAATACATTAAGCTTCAAAATCCATGTGGTAGAATTTCTTCAGGAAGGGCCAAAATATCCAACCATTATCAAGTATCGAACTAAACTACTTATGCAATAACTGAGCTAACAATTAGTCATTAGCAAAAACAACTTAAAATTCATTTAATCTATTAGAGAAGTAGGAATTAATTATTATAATTTTTTTTTACCTCAAAATGTGTGTCAAATGGTTTTAGATTAAAAAGGTTAAATATACATAATAAGAGGGTAATACTATTGGAAATAATATTGAGAGGGGGGGTGAATCAGTATTTACAATTCAACAATCTTTCATTTCCCAATCAGATTTATATACGCTACTTCAATGAAGTGAACTTGCGTGTACACGCTACTGTGATTAAAGAAACTAGTGTATACCCAGAGAAATTATGAATTATTTAATTTATCATGTGTTGGTATTTACTTAGTGCATCTGTATCTTATTATACAGTAAATATGTGCAGTAATAATAGAATATACCATCACACATAAGAAACACACGTAAACAAGAGCATATTGAGAAACGGCCTGCGAACTCGAGGGCACAAAGATAGGGTTACTGAGGAGCTCAAAGGTTGCTCCCTATGGAGCACAACAAAGGAGAGAGCTCCACTCCTTCCTACAAGGATGCAACTGCCGGTAGAGGCAAGGCACCATTGGGTAAAGTCAGAGGGCCTGGTGAAGAAGGGGAGAAAATAATGAAAAGGATTCAGATGGGGCTAACACTAAGGTAAACCATAGCACAAAGGACAAAGAGGAAGAAGACAAAATCCAGGGAAAAAGGGACAAAAATCAAAAGGGACAGTGCAGACCCAAAACAGAGATTACTCCAAGACTTGTGTTGAATGATCCTACTCTGTAGGAGCACAGGGACCATATGGTGACGTATGCCATAATCTGCAAATTCATGGGAATTTGGCCCTCTGAAAAGGCATTAGAGACATGTATCAATAACCACTGGAAACCCAAAGGTATTATTCATCTCCATCTGGGGTCAAAGGGTTTCTTTACCGTGGTATTTACTCACATTGAACATAAAGACAAAATATTCGAAGGAGGGCCCTACTTTTTTGGAGCAGTAAGCCTCTATATGAGGCAGTGGAAAATGAACTTAATTCCAGAAAGGGAGACATTCACCTCGATACCTGTATGGGTAAGGCTCTATTCCCTACCTCTCGATTATTGGAAACCTGTCTCACTTGCTGCCATTGGCAATAAGCTAGGTTGCTTTGTGAAAGCTATGAAAGCCACTAGAAGGGGTAAATATACTTACTATGCTAGGATTTGTGTACAAATGGATCTATCAGGCGCTCTCCCGGAGGAATTAATCCTGGAAGTCTTTGATGAAGAATGGGTCCAAACGGTGGATTATGAGCATATCCCGTTCACATGTCATAGATGCAACAAACATGGTCACTTGATTAGAGACTGTCTCTTAGTAAAGTAGACAATAAAGGAGAACCTAAAATTATGAAGGATATCGAAAGCTTTCAAAAAGTGGTAAGTAAAGGAAAAGGAGGCAGAAAGGGATCAAGGCAACAATGCAGTGAGGGGAAAAAGATCAACACAAATAGGTTTGAAGTACTAGAAGAAAAAGAAGAATGACAAGTGAAGACCAAGCAATGGAGGAAGGACCTAAGGAAAAAGAGAATGAGGAGAACTATATCATAACAAAAGAGATTTGTAATAGGAAAGAAACTATGAATAGTGAGACTGAAGCGTAAATACATATGGAAATGACCCAAAGTGAAACAGATCTGGAAGATCATGAACTCCAAGAAATTCTAGAAAAGGAACACCTAGATCTGGAAGGGTTCTTGATGCAGGGAAGCACAGGAGGGATAGATTCACTACCCCAAGAGGACTGTAATAGAATACAACAGTTGTTTTGATGGAATTCTTAGGAAAGAGGGTTAGAAACATGAATAACCACTGACAAGCTAGAAAACAAAGGAGTGAAAATAGTGAAACCAACCCTGGGACTAGCTCCTAGAAATATTGGTAAAAAGAGAGGCCAAAAAAATCAGAAGGAACTTCTGATGGAGTGTGGAAAGCTAATGATAGATTCAAGTAAGATGAAAGACCTGACTAGTTACTCCTTTACAAGTATTTAAAAATGAGATTTACATCTTGGAATATCAGAGGTCTAGGAAGTAAAAGAAAACAAATATTGCTTAGTTATAGAATGAAACAAGATATGTCGGACATGATTTTCATCCAGGAAAATAAATGTTCCATTCAAAAAATAAGACTCATACACAGTAAATGGCTCTTTAGATATGAGTTTCTTGAGGTTAAAGTGGAGAACACAGCGAGGAGTATTCTTACTCTTTGGAATCTCCAAAGGATCAACATTATGGATGTAGAGGCATCAAGAAATTATCTATCAGTGGTCATTCAACTTGTTGGGGTTTCAGAAACATTCCTAGTAACAAATGTTTACGGCCCTAAAAAATTAAAGGATAAATTCAAATTGTTATAATCCCTTAGTGACCTCAAGAGCATATAGACTGGAATGCCTTGGATCATGGGAGGAGAACTTAACATGATCAAATCTCTCTCAGAAAAAAAAAAAGGAGGTACTAGAGTGCTCAACAAAGACTCCTTAGCATTTCAATCATTTACAGACAATATGAATTTGGTTGAGACAGATTCAAGCAATGGCCTTTTTACATGGAACAATAAAAGAGGAGGTGAGGCCCTGGTAGCATCTAAGTTAGACAGGTTCATGATATCAGAGGAATTAATGTTTCTAAACAGTGAAATCATAGCCAGAGTGCTTCCTTTTGGCGGTTCAAACCACTAGCTGGTTCAGTTGGAACTCAAGGGTATAGATTCTCCCAAGAATAGACCCTTTAGATTCGAAAACGTTTGGCTCTCCCACCTGGATTTCATTAGTAATATTGAAAAATGGTGGGTTGAAGACTTGCAAATAAAAGGATCTAAGATGTACCTTCTTCATAAAAGATTAAAGCACATTAAGTTAACACTAAAGGAATGGAACCAGAAATATTTTGGTAACATTTTTGAGGAAAAACAATCAGTGGAAATTAAAATTCTATAACTCAACAAGGCTTTGATAAACGATGGATTTGATAAAGACAAAAGTGTGAAGGCTGATAAATACCATCTAGTTTGGGAAAATTTATGCAAACAAGAGGAAATATTTTGGAGACAAAAATCCAGAATTCAATGGCTCAAGGAAGGAGAATAGAACACCAGATTTTTTCACAGATCCACTATGTCTAACAGAGCTCACAATAGAATCTCCATGATTAAAGATGAGGGAGGTGAAATTCAGACCACACATAAAGATAACGAAGTTGTGCTTGTCTAACATTTCTAGAACATCACTCGGGAAAACACTCCAGATAGGGATCAGTCCATCAGGGGAATGACAAGGCATATCCCCAAATTGGTGTCCAGAGAGGACAATTTTAACCTCAATAGACTAGTTGAGGAAGAAGAGACGAGTGAGGTTCTCAAAGATATGCAAAATGGAAAAGCACCAGGGCCAAATGGTTTCAATGTGGATTTTTTTAAATCATGTTGGCATATTGTCAAAGAGGACATTGTGAATGTGGCTGAGGATTCCTGAAAGCTCTCAACACCTCCTTTATTTCCCTCATCCCTAAACAGGACACAACTCAATCTGTAGACAAGTACAAACGTATTGCCTTATGTAATGTGGTTTACAAGATAATAGCCAAAGTAGTGGCTAATAGAGTCAAACCTCTCCTCCCCTCGTTAGTGTCTGAAGAACAATTAGGTTTTGTGGAGGGAAGACAGATCCTAGACAACATTATTCAAGCACATGAGGTGGTGCACACTCTTACTAGCAAAAAACAAGCGAAGATGATCATGCAATTGGACATTGCCAAAGCGTATGACAAGGTGAATTGGAATTATATCAAGAAGGTTCTCTACACCTTTGGGTTTGACCACAACTGGGTCAGATGGGTTATGGTGCTAGTGTCCTCCTCCAGCTTTTCCATTCTGGTCAATGGATCCGCCTCAGATATCTTCAATCCTTCTAGAGGCCTCAGGTAGGGAGACCCTCTTTATCCCTTCCTCTTTATTCTTATTATGGAAGGGCTCGGGTGATCCAATTAAGCAAGCCAAGGATATGGGTAAAATTAGGGGTCTTCAAATTTCAAAGAATGGTCTTGTGCTGACTCATCAACAATTTGTTGATGATACCTTACTGCAAGGTGTTCCAATAGTCAAAGAGGCTTTGGCCTACAAACAAATTCTTAAAGATTTTTCCCTGGCTACAGGTATGGAAGTCAACCTCTCTAAATCAAAAATCTTCTTCTTTAGCACTAACATTGCTATCCAAAGAAATATCTCAAGGATTCTTGGATTTCAACGAGATTCCCTCCCCTCTAAATATTTAGGAATACCTCTTACTTCTAGAACCATGCATAAGAGTATTTGGGAATCCGTCCTTAATAAGATGTAGGATAAAGTAAAAAATTGGACCCTCCGAGCCTTGAACCCGGCCGACAGGTTAGTTTTGACAAAGGTTGTTCTATAATCCATCCCAGTTTCTATGTTATTAGCTCTCCTATGTCCAAAAGGTGTCTTAGAGGAAATCGGAGACATCCAAAGAGACTTCTTGTGGGGAAAGGAGGAAACTAGAAAGAAATGGGCCCTGGTTTCCTGGGAAAAAATATGCAAACCCAAAAGTCAAGGGGGCCTTTGCCTGGATGATCAAGAGATTCTTTGTAAAGCTCTAGGAGCCAAACTCTGGTGGAGATGGGTGCAGCAGCCAAAAGCACAGTGGGCCAAGATATGGAAAGAGAAATATGCCAGCTTGTGGCACAATAATGATCTCATAAGAATGTCGAGAACTATAAAAGGCTCCTACATATGGAACAGAGCCTAGGAGAACAGAAGTCTAGTTCAAAAGAATAGTTTCTAGGAAATTAGAGTAGGAGATCTTGCTCTTTTTTGGAAGGACAAATGGCAGCAGGAACCAAAAATGTTAATAGAGAATTTTGTAGACCCCAAGCAGAAAACATATGCCCAAGGGTTAACCAGAGTTAAGGATTTTTGGGCTCTTTCGCATACCTCTGAAAAATGGAGAAGCTGGAGAAACATTAAATGTGGAGAGGAAACCCCCTAAAAATCAAAGCAGAGGCTCTTGGGGACTTGCTCAATCAAAGGATGATCTTAAAAACAGAAGGGCAAGATCAATTGAGATGGGGTAATAACAAGCGAGGAGCCTTTAATCTCAAGGAAGCTAAGGGTTTTCTACGGGCTGAATTATAGTGTTCCAGACAAGACCTAGACACATCTTTGGAGGCAACAAGGATGGATGAAGATCAAGATTTTTATGTGGCTAGTTCATCACAAGAAAATTTTGACTTGGGGCAATATTAGGAGAAGGGGAATTATGGGGCCCTCTAGATGCCAACTTTGTGAGGAGCAAGAGGAGACAATGGAACATATTCTCAATAGTTGATCTTATACTACTTGGCTACTGGATTCGTTCTCTTCAATTTTCCAGCAGTCTGATAGGGACAGAGGAAGTATCACAAACACCCTAACCACTGGAGAGACAACTTCAAGGAGAACGAAGCCCTAAAGTTGGCCTGGGCCTTCACACCCTACTTTATTATTTGGAACATTTGGAAAGAAAGAAATAAAAGAATATTCAAGAATGGTAAGTCTTCCATGCAACATCCTCTTGACATTATCTTGAAATAGATCAGAGAGACAGTCAATTCTACTATTAATAATATCCCCTCAAATCCCCCCACAGATGAAGATCAGATAATTCTCAGGTAACTAGGAATGCAAGGGATAACTCCTCAAGGTAGATACAGAAAGGACAAAACCATGGTTTCAGAGAAGGACTATTGTCAACCCCCACTAAAAGGCTTTCTAAAATACAACATTGATGGTGCCTCTAAAGGCAATTCGGGAACTGCGGGTTATGGAGGAGCTTTATCGGATGACGAGGGCAATATTATATTTATCTTCCACTACCATTTAGGTAGAGCAACTAATAACATGGTGGAAATGATGGCTCTGGAGCAGGGTCTGGAGTTTCTATCACAGAATCGTCACTCAAATATCATTGTCGAAGCAGACTCTGAGATAACCATCAATGCAGTAAAATGAATCATCGGTGGTTCTAGGCTGGAAAGAGTCTCGAACCATTGGAAACTTATCCAGGTTTATCAAAGAATCCAAATGCATCTACAGGGCCTTCGAACCATAAGTTTCAACCACGTTAGATGTAATTCCAATAAACTGGCTGACTTATTGGCCAATCAAGGTGTGAGCAGTGCAGAAGGTGGAATGGCTAAAGGCTATCTACGAGGATCAATCTACAGAGGTGTTGATGCCTCGAAAATCGCTGCAACAACATTGGGGGATAACCACCTGGTTCGGACCTTAGTACAACTCCTTTTCCGTTTGGGATGGTGGCTCCGACTGGAGATAACGAGACCAGTTTCCCGATAATGAATAAAAGGGATGGATGAGTGATGAATAGTTTGCTTTAACGACAGGCGACTAGCTTATTCTACTGAAACAAATAGGAAAACTAATACTAATCCCGGGAACAATTTATTCATTCAGAATGCAGCGTTTAATAATCCTTATCTATCTAACAGGAATATAGATGACTCTGTACAATAAACAGAGATATTCAATCATTTAAAGATTACTTCATATGAATAGTCAAAACGAAGTGATTAACAAAATTTACTGCATTCACTATTTATATCATCGATACATATATACGATTGA
Source organism: Pinus taeda (assembly GCA_000404065.3). NCBI lineage: Eukaryota > Viridiplantae > Streptophyta > Pinopsida > Pinales > Pinaceae > Pinus > Pinus taeda. The sequence continues at coordinate 66,243 of APFE031423778.1, read as the reverse complement.
AAGAGAAGCATGCTATAAACAACCAATAGTGGGATGCATAAAGGATGTTGTGAAAAACACACACACACACACACACACACACACACACACACACACATATATATATATATAATATATATAAGCGATAATAGCAAGAGCGATTAAACAACAATTCATATAACAGGAATGAGTACAGACGCAGATAATAGTACCATGTGAGCTGCTAATCAATCCCAGATATCAATCGCTATTCAAAATCCTTCCTTCAACACAGAAATGCTTTTAAATAAAGACAATAGCGCACATTTGTACAAAAACCTTCCTCATTAAACTCATAATAATTGGTCCAGTTTCATAAAAGAATATCCCTGAAGTACTATAGTGCAACTTCAGGGTTTAAGTCATATACAAAACTTTACAACCCTTTCTAAATGCATGAAAGGGTCTATAAATACTACTAAGCTAGAAAAAATCTATGAAACAAAATCCTACTAAGTTGGCATCAATAAATGCTATCTATCTCCTTGGGGGCGATCTGGCAGTCGGCGATTTGAATCATGACTCGGGCTGTTTGCCTTTAAACCTAAGCTGGCTTATCGCAAGCATTGGCTCCACTTCGGGTGGTCTGTTGAGGCGTAAGCTGAGTTGGGCAGCAAGGGTGGCATCCTGAATATCGCGTATGATATACCTGATAGCATCTGTGAGGCATTTTAAGGTGGCTCTTTGGTTGTACGGCTTCACTACGAAGAACCAATAGGAATCCCATGTTAAACTATTGATCCTCGCGATTAATCTTCCAATTTTCTCTAGCTCTGGGTAGCATGAATGCTCCAACATCTTTTTTGTTGTTAATTGGCCTGGAGTACATTGGGAAATCATGTTAGACAAATACAAAGTATTATTTACTAATTCAACCAAATTACTAGTGGTTGCCTTGCATCTAAAAATCGCTCTTTCTGCCTTCATTAACTGTGATTGCCATTCTGTGAATAATATTTCCTTGTGCGATTCAAGAATTCTTGGTAGGTTAGTTGCCTGGCCCTGATCGGAATCTTGCCATTCCATAAAATTTGTCAGTGTTTCTTCGGCCTGATCCAAATCTGTCCTTGCCTTTTCTACCTTTTCGCTTATGGATGCTACTAACTCACACAATGGTTCTCCCTGGGTAATTTGCTGACATAGGAGCTTAACCTGATTTATCAATGCTTTATTTAATTGAAGCACCTCTGCTTTAAACTCATCTACCTGAGGGAGCCTTTCCATTTGCTCAATTTGAGTTGACAATTGAGCGATTTTCTCATCTTTAGATTTTATGATTCCCTCAGTTGATATTTTTAATTGTGCCAATGCTGCCGACAGCTCCTTTTGCTTTTGGATTGCGCTCTCGTCAATCCTCTGTTTCTCCTCTTGTAATTTCTTAGTCAGCTGATAATTGTTTTGCTGCTGTACTTGCAATTCCTGCTCCGCCTGCTCTGCCTTCTGCTCCAGTTCCGATAATTGAGCTTGTAGAGAAAAGATGTCTTCATATTTCGCTTTTAATAGACTGCTCACCTCCGATGCTTTATCAATGGTCGCCGCCGAATATGCTCCAGCGTATTGCGATAGCTTTGTTAAGTCATCGGAGGGATCAAATTCTTCTTTCCACACAACATTGCTCGTTACTGTTAATTCAGGGAATAAAGAAGGTTGATCAGCCCTTCTCCTCTTCCTTTGTCGCTTTACAACAGCTTTATGCTTAGGGTTGTAGAATACATCCAAAGGGGGAATCTCTTCTATTTGTAAAATGATTTCACCCGATGGATCCTTAGGAATTATTTCTGTTTCCTTTGATTTGGGTGGGTCGCTGGTTTCGCCCGAAACCTGTTTTGATGTCGCTTCCTGTGTGTCACCCTCTTTAGAAACCTCATCATATTTCGAGCACTGTAGGTTGCTGATGATTGAGTTGAATTGCTGCCATTGCTGGAGCAAATTCAGATCAATTTGTGTATCATCATTAACTTTCGAGCTGCCCTCTTCTTGAGTTTTCGCCTGGGTTTCATCCTGTTGCTGCACATTTTCCTGGGTTTCTTCCTGCCTCTGATTATGCACTTCCTCCTGCTGCTTTGATGTAGTAGGATCTTGCGTATTACTTTGCTGCTTAGGCTCGCTTGATTTTGTCGTCGTTGGAGTAGTTGCTAACAGGTCTAGAGGCAGAGTTTGCAACCTATGTTCTCTAATTCTGTTAAATTCGGCTAGCCCCTAATCGTTGTATTCATTTATGGCAATCGATTTAACTTGATATAGCGACTCGGTCGATGCAAACAAATCCTTGAATCTGTCTTCTTTGTGCTCGAACTTGGCCAATTTGGCCTGGTCGAGCGCATTGTAATCGATTTTCCTTGGATCGTACTGCCTGCTTGGCAAAGTGGCTAGAGTCAGCGAATTTATCTTCCCATCTTGCTTCTCTGCATGTTTGATATCACGCAGAGTGTAAATACCAATTCACAGGGGAAAGGAGGGCCAAACATGCTTTTTTGCTTTTTTCAGGGTCTGAGTAACCCCATCAGCATTGATTTTATAAGCTACTTCCCTGGCAAGTAACTTATCAGGGATGTATAGTGGCAACACATGGGGCTTGGCTTGACTTCCAAAAACTCTAATGTAGGTGAATTTCTCTTCTCCAAACCAACTTGCTACGGCAATTAAATCCACCCTTGCTTGTTCAGAAATCTTTGGGGCAGGCTTATAAAAAATGGAGTAATGAATCGGCAACACGAAACCATTGCAGATTTGATATAGGTGGTGTTTTTAGTTGCTATTCCACAAATTTTGATGATATATGTGGATGGGTGTGGGGTCTTGCGACGTCCACCTCCATCCGAGCACAGGAAATTCAGAATTAAAACAAAAAACATCCAACACATAAGCACTGTAGTAAAATGGCAGAATGAACCTTTCTGTGACGCGAGAATTAAATCTGAAATTAAGAATGGCCTTGGCTAACTTATCGGATAATATATCTGCCCAATCCATTATCTTGCCACTACATGCCGCCTCCATTAAGGGGACCATTTCTATGGTAAAATTGGTGGAGTCATGTAATCCCCATAGTCTACACATCATAATCCCAGCATAGCAGTAAGGAGAACATAGAGAGTCGACTGAGTACTTACCTGAGGATTCATGCTTGTGCTTTGCTGGATTTTGTCTCCAGCCTCGAATTGGTTCAGACTCGGTCTCATTTTCTGCTCGGAACTTCTCCAGGAATGTCGTGTTATACTTTTTCTCTTCTACTGACAAATGATACATTTGCCTTAGATCTTCGGCTCGAAAAGAACCGAAAATCCTCCCATCTACAGTGCTGAACATTCTGTCGGTAATTGGGATCCCCTGAATTTCCCACCTTACCACATCCGTATATGGGAGAATTTGCTCCCAGGCTGCTATTCTCTGAAGAAAGGAATTGGCCAAGTCTTTTAGATTAGCCTCAAATTTGCTAGTACTATCGCATGAGACTTGTATTCCCGTCACCCTCGGCTTTTCTGCTTCAATCAAGTTATATGTTCCTTGCCAAGTGGCTCTAGTAAGTCCTAGGCACGTAGTATCTGATACAAGCCCTTTCTTTTTATTGCCTGGGTCAACAACAGATTTCCATGCGGTTGGCGAAGCGGAAGGCATTGTAGTCTTTTTGGACTTCTTTCCCATTCCTCTCAAATATGTCTCTGCAGAAGAATTATGCACAGAGAGAATGATAGGCGTAATACAGGAAACAATAACATGAATTGAATAGACTGAGGTATATTTATATCTTGATAAATTCATGGTGATCGATTAACTTAAGACGGCTTTGGATCAAATCTATGAATAGATCGCAAGCTTGTTGTTTTCATTAAATGGTCGTTAAGGCCTCTCAATCTCATTAATACTAGTCACTTTCGTTAATGGCTGAATGATTTATTTGAAGCATGCCTTGGGCGATTTGGCGGTTGAACGTGGATGAGCGGCTTTTTGAAAGATATTCCCTTAATTATGAATAAATCGCATTAAACTACCTTTATGGTTTTACTTTGAAAACTGTGCTTATGCCCTTTTCGCAATCAGGCGTCGGCAAAATCCTAAGTCATTGCCTTGGTTCCATTTGGAATCTCCGATCACCGATAGCGATATCGCATCGCGTCGGGAGTAACGAGTGGGGCGGTTAAGAATGCGTGCATGGTGAATTGCCGATCGCCGATGGCGATGTCGCATCGCATTAGGGCGAGAGGGAGCTTATTTGCGTTTAGGCATTATTGCCGATTGCTGATTGTCGATTGCCGATATCGCATCGCATCGGAGCAAGGGGTCCTTAATTGTGTTACTTTATGTTTCACCGATACCCGATAGCGATTTCACATCGGAGAAAATCAAAATGTCCTCAAGTTGTGTTCCCTTTGCCATTGCGATATGCGATCTTGCGATCGCTTTATCACAATGACAAAAGATAAATCATTTTACGTTAAGGTTTTTGATTGGTTTTATTGAAGAGGCCTTTTAGTAATGTTTTCTTTTATTTCTTCGGGCCTTTTTGAAATAGAACTTTAATTGATACCAATTAAAAAAAAAAAAACAAAAATTAAGAAGGGACCCATTTCATATTATGGTTTTGGAATAGTAATGATATGAAATGGGGGGTTGTTGTAGGGCACAACAATTAGCGATTCGCTGGAAGAAACAGTTATCTCTGAAAAGTATAGAAATACTTAAACTTTTTCAAAATAGAAATTTTTATCAAAAGGGAAAATTCTAATATAACTAGGTATAGTTGCATTCGAGACAAAACAAAAATTTCTTTGATAATTTCCTCTTTTGTTAAAAATAGATACATTATAGATTTTAAATTGGTGTTTATTGGTTGATATTGATAAAATAGAAAACTTTTCCAAATCAGCTATTAAAATTAACTCCTTCGTTGCAGGTAGAGCCTCTGCTGCCAGCAAACGTCCATAGTTTCGGCAGGGATACCTTTTAACCATATCATTGTCTATTGTCCCATTCACCTTAGAGCATGATTAATAGAATGAATTGAAAATATGTTTTTTCACATTTTGTATTTCTTTTCCTTTTTCTGTTAGATAAAAAGCCATTGCCCTGGTGTGGTGCCCAGTTAAGTGACAATGCCATTCACTGGTAGTAATCTAACCGAACAAGCCGGCTCGTCATGAGACCCCTTGTCTTACAATTGAATCCATTACCCTGTTTTGGTATACAGTATTGGTAATGTCAGCTAAACTATTTCCCTATGAACATGGTAAGCAGGCTTGTAATAAGACCTCTTATCTTTTGCATCCAGTATTCTTGGAATTACAATCTGAGTAATGACGAACTTGAGTAAGTGGGATAGACAATTTCCTCCTTAAGAGAGGATGGATAAAAAGGTAAGAGTTGGAGATGCTGAATTTGGATTAGCTCCTATTTTGATATTGATAACCTTCTTGTAACCAATTTGAAAAATATAAAAAGATTTACAATATTTATAAACTTTGAGAGGGGTTCACTAGGATTGTAGTGTGGTTTCAAAATGCAATTATATCTAATTTCCTAGAAATCATTTCTTTTTGTTTAAGACTTCTATTTATTTAAAAGTAAATATCGCACTACTTGTTTTGAGAAACTCCTTGAATACAGCAAAGGTCAAATAGAAGATACATTACAGTTTTATTTTCTAATGCTGCTACAAACTACAAAAATACTATTAAAAGGAGAAGGGGTTACCTCCTCAATTAAAATTTTTCTTTAAGATCAGACCATTAACAGGGAGAGAATCTCTCAACCCTGATAAATCTTGTAGTATGAAGGTCGAATGGCCTATCTTTTCACAGATCTAGAATGGTCCAAGCCACATCTTCTGAAACTTGGTGTGTTTTCCTTTATCTTCATGGGCTTTGTCCCATTTCAGGACTAAATCATCGACTTGAAATTGTTTAGAACTAGATGAAATTGAATCGAATGATGACTTGATGATCTGCTGATGTTTCGCATGAATAATTTTAGCTTTTTCTCTTTCTTCTTCTAATTTTAGAATTTGGTCATGTCTAAGTTGTAAAGAAGAAGAAGGGCTTTCTTCAATAAATTGAACTAGGGCTAGAGAAGGAAGAATGAGATTTGTTGGTAGTATAGCTTCTTTTCCATAAACAAGTTTAAATGGGGAAGAAACTATAGAAGTTTTTTGCATTATCCTGTCAACCCATAATGCAAATATTAAAGATTTGTGCCAGTTCTTATGATTCTGTTCGAAGTTCGCTTGATAATTTTAATAAGATTTTTATTTGTAGATTCGGTCAAACCATTGCCCTGAGGATAATAGTTAGCAGCATATTTGAGTTTGAATCCTCTTTTGATTGTGAAATCAAACATAGCATTTCCTGAAAAGTAAGATGTATTATCAAAAACAAGAGCATTCGAGACACCAAACTTGGTAATGATGAATTGGTCTATAAATTCAATAATGGCTTCAGAGTTTGTTGTCTTTAAAGGAATCGATTCAACCCGCTTGGTAAGGTAATCAGTAGCAGTAAGGATATACTTATGCTTTTCGGAAGAATTTGGGGTAATTTCTCCGATAATGTCCAATCCCCATTGTTAAAATGGTTGTTCAATGTTGACCGGTTGCAGAGGTAAGGCTGATTTCCTTTGTCTTCCACTTGAAGTTTGACAATTTCGGCATTTCCTTACATATTCATGAGCATCTCTAAACAGAGTGGGCCAATAATATCCAGCATGGATGACTTTGTGAGCTGTGGTATCAGCTCCGAAGTGGCATCCTGCTGGTCCATCATGCAATTCCTGCAAAACATTTTGTGCTTCATGTTTTTCAAGGCATCTTAATAAAACAGAATCATAATTTTGCCTAAAAAGCACATCATCAATAATGGTAAAAAAAAATTCTTTCCATCTTATGGCCCTTTTGTTTTTGTAGGACAGGTTGGGAGGTGCATATCCATTTTTCAAATAAAATACTAAATCGGCATACTGTGATTCAGAGTCAATGATACTTATCTCGTTGATTGTTTCAGATTGATCTGTATCGCTTGATTCTGGAATGTTGGATGCTCCTGCCAATAACCTGCAAAAACCTTGGCCTCTAACAATATTTGATGGCTTGATCTCTAGGTCATATTCTTGAAGTGTTGTTACCCAATTTGCCATTTTTTCTCCCAATTCTCTTTGGATTAATAGTT
>APFE031423778.1:39034-57733 GCA_000404065.3 Pinus taeda | reverse complement strand
TCCTCTATGGAAAGTCCTAATCCTAAATTAATGTTTTGAGGATTTTGTTCGGTGCCAAGGTTTATCAATTCAAACCTTAAGGTAGAGCTCTGGAGCTTTGTATTAGACACAGGTTTAAACCTGTCTTTAATATCGTAGAGGTCCTCAAGCTTCACTACGCGCTTTGGGATTGAGTTTTCCTCAGGTTTATCTCGCATTTGAATATCGTGCTCGTCTTCCTCGATGATTTGATTATCATAGGATTTTTCGGAGGTGAGAAATTGTAAAATGTCATCATCATGGTTAAACACTCTCCAATTGGTTAGATTGTCAGGAATGGATGACCTAAAAAGTAGTTCTACTGAAAACCTATCTGGACTATACTCTTCAGAAGGGAGTAGCTTGGAAGCGACATTGGCTAGCAAGTCGGCTGCCGAATTTTTTGACCTCGGAATGGAAGAAATATTGAATGCTAAAAAATGGGATGTGAGCTCTTGTACCAGCGATTGATAATTCTTGAGATGGTTCGAAAGACAATGAATTGTATTCCTTACCTGTTTAACAATAATCTCAGAGTCGCCAAAGACCTTTAAGTATTGGACTTTGAGGCCGATCGCTTTGTACAGTCCTTGGACTAATGCTTCGTACTCAGATGTGTTATTGGTGCACTCAAATTCTAATCTACAGGACAACATTGTTTTTTCTCCTTGCGAGCTAACCAAAATGCATCCTGCTCCTGATCCTTCACTAGACTTGGATCCATCAAAATATAAAGACCAAAATAAAGAATTATCTACAATATTTGTTACAAAATTCTCAGTAACATTAACACATTTAGACCTGTCGGTCTGTGAAAAATTTTCAATTTGTGATGCGAAATTGTTAACTGAGAAAGGAGATGGCTGGGCAATATAATCTCGAAAAAATGACTCGGAAAAATAATTTCCTAGGATATTGTTGTTAAACGCGACTGGTCGATTTTCGTGTTCAAATTCTGTAACATTGTGGGTCATATGTTTCTCCTGATCGATCCTTATTTGATTAGGCTTGCCCTTATAGGGGAGCCACATATGGGACCAATCGGTGGAGATATACCCATGGAGTTTTTCTGAGCAATCCCTGCTTAAAATCAACCCATAGAATTCAGGTATATCGACGACTAGGATATCAATCCTTTGGACTATTCGTGGATCCGTCGATAACCTGATCGTTACAGAGTTTATTTCCCGTAGAACTTGAACATTAGTTCTATCTAACTGCACAATGTGAATAGAATATTTCTGGGGTTCTATATTGAGTTTAGAGCAAACTGAAGCAGGCATTATACTAGATGATGCCCCAGAATCGATTAAGCAGTTATGTAGATTTCGATTGTAAATTTCATATGTTAAGAGGAAAGGAGGGGTATGGGAATTTGATCTATCTCCAATCAGAATTGTGTCAGTGGCCTCAACTCTACTAGAAGGTGATTGTCCTGAGTCGCTTGCAGCTTTAGTGGTGGGAAGAGGTGAAGAAGGAACAACATTAAATTCTTTGAGAAGTAATTTTTGTTGATGTTTTAATTTACTAAGTTCAAACATGGTGATGTTTGCCTTAGTTTTCTTCATGTCATCGACAATATTATAATCCATCAAATCAGAAACTACCAATGTCTTAGATGACGAAGGTGTATTGGAGGATGACGGCTGATTTTGAGATACTGTCGCAACTGGCTTCCTTGCGGGTACCTTTTCCTTTGCAGTATTAGTTCCAACACTCCTTTTCTTTGGATTAGCTTGAACAGGTTCGGGAGTAGCCTTACTCCTTGTAGTGACAGGAAAGGCTTCTTGCTCAGCGTCAATATCGGAATTAGGGAGTATAAAGTCCCACATCCCGTGGCATTCAACTACTTCCTCTTCTTCTTCTTTGGATGGTGTAACTGTTTCTTCCTCTTCTTCTTCCTCAAGATCTGAGTCTGCGTATGATATAACATTTGGAGGCTTGCACTCAGGTTTCTTGAAATTCCTATATGGTTTTTTCATTGAGAACTCTGATACTTGTTTCTTGATTTCAACCATTTCATTCGACATGGTTTTAAGGACTTTCTAAAGGCCCTCCATGTCATATGGATCCTTAGTGATCTTTTTCTTCGGGTCATCCTTAAAGGACACTTTTTTGGATTTTCGTTCTTCCAGGGCAGTTTTCTTTTCTAAGGTGATTACACTTTTTTCAACAGCGAGTGCTTCCTTCATGTTTTCGGCCAATGTAGGTTGTTTAGTCCTATCCACAAATATGGCTATGCTTGAGGGTAAGGCAGTGATATACCACTCGCTTCTAACTTGTTCTCTTGGCTTATCATCGGTGGGGATTTTGTTCAAGAGTTTGTTGAATCAGGAGTTGAACTCCTTAATGGGTTCTCTTGACTCGATCATTAAATTGGAAAGGTCATGGACGAGTGTAGCCAAGGATCTATCATCACCGTATTTGGTGAGAAATTGTTCCTGGAAGATATTCCAACTTGTGATGGATCAAGAGGGCAAGGAAAAATTCCAAGACCTTGCAGATCCTTGCAGTGTATAGGGAAATAATCTTACTACCACATCTTCTTCAGTGACTCCCTTTAGATTGAATGACAATATAAAATTGTTTATGTATTCTTCTGCCGAGGTTCCAGCATCTAGATTGAACTTGGGTAGCCATTTTTCGGGGTAATCGGGTAACAGATGTAAAGGTGCAGGCATGGTGACTGCACCAGGACTTCTCCATGGTCTTTGGGCCATTTTAGGAGTATCAACGATTGCCTGTGGTGTTCCAGGTGCTTGAGGGGGAGGTGGAAGTACAGACTGAAAAGACTATGATGTTTGAGATGAAGTCCCTTGGTGAACAACGATATGTAGTGGTGAAGTGGGTGTTTGACTTTGCACACATGATGATGAAATGGAAGATGATGGAGAAAAGGTTTCGCTACCAGAATCTTCAGCGGTGTTTTTAATCCTTTTCCTTTCGGGTAAAGGAAACTCAGGTGGTTCAATACCTAGCTTTTCACTTTGGAGTCTCGTAAGGTGAGGGGGTAAGCGAAACTGTGAATTCTGACTGCCTTGTGATACTTCAGATCTAGGAGGCAAAATTGAGAAGCCTTGAAGTTTCTGGATGATGGATTGAACTTCAGGGGAGTCTAGAATTAAGTGTTCTGAAGTATGATATAATTGAACAGTAGTGGTTGATTCTTCTTCGTCTCGTCTGGATACTGGACATTCAGAATGCGAACGAGATGTCCAAGGAGAGGTAGAGGGTGAATTACTCTTTGAATGGTTTGTAGGTGTTGGCTTACTCGCCATTCATAGCGGATGGCCATCCTTATAGCGCCAGAAATGTTGATGCATCGAAAATCACTGCAACAACATTGGGGGATAACCACCCAGTCCCGACCCTAGTACAGCTCCTTTTCCGTTTGGGATGGCGGCTCTGACTGGAGATAACGGGACCATTTTCCTGATAATGAATAAAAGGGATGGATGAGTGATGAATAGTTTGCTTTAATGATAGGCGACTAGCTTATTCTATTAACAAAAATAGGAAAACTAATACTAATCCCGGGAACAATTTATTCATTCAGAATGCAGCGTTTAATAATCCTTATCTATCTAACAGGAATATAGATGACTCTGTAAAATAAACAGAGATATTCAATCATTTAAAGATTACTTCATATGAATAGTCAAAACGAAGCGATTAACACAATTTACTGCATTCACTATTTATATCATCGATACATATATACGATTAAAAGAGAAGCATGCTATAAACAGCCAATAGTGGGATGCATAAAGGATGCTGTGAAAAACACATATATATATAAGTGATAATAGCAAGAATGATTAAACAACAATTCATATAACAGGAATGAGTACAGACGCAGATAATAGTACCATGTGAGCTGCTAATCAATCCCAGATATCAATCGCTATTCAAAATCCTTCCTTCAACACAGAAATGCTTTTAAATAAAGACAATAGCGCACATTTGTATAAAAACCTTCCTCATTAAACTCAGAATAATTGGTCCAGTTTCATAAAAGAATATCCCTGAAGTACTATAGTGCAACTTCAGGGTTTAATTCATATACAAAACTTTACGACCCTTTCTAAATGCATGAAAGGGTCTATAAATACTACTAAGCTAGAAAAAATCTATGAAACAAAATCCTACTAAGTTGGCATCAATAAATGCTATCTATCGCCTTGGGGGTGATCTGGCAGTCAGCGATTTGAATCATGACTCGGGCTGCTTGCCTTTAAACCTAAGCTGGCTTATCGCAAGCATTGGCTCCACTTCGGGTGGTCTGTTGAGGCGTAAGCTGAGTTGGGAAGCAAAGGTGGCATCCTGAATATTGGGTATGATATACCTGATAGCATCTGTGAGGCATTTTAAGGTGGCTCTTTGGTTGTACGGCTTCACTACGAAGAACCAATAGGAATCCCATGTTAAACTGTTGATCCTTGCGATCAATCTTCCAATTTTCTCCAGCTCTGGGTAGCATGAATGCTCCAATATCTTTGTTGTTGTTAATTGGCCTGGAGTACATTGGGAAATCATGTTAGACAAATAAAGAGTATTATTTACTAATTCAACCAAATTACCAGTGGTTGCCTTGCATCTAAAAATTGCTCTTTCTGCCTTCATTAACTGTGATGGCCATTATGTGAATACTATTTCGTTGTGCAATTCATGAATTCTTGGTAGGTTAGTTGCCTGGCCCTGATCGGAATTTTGCCATTCCAGAAAATTTGTCAGTGTTTCTTCGGCCTGATCCAAATCTGTCCTTGCCTTTTCTACCTTTTCGCTTATGGATGCTACTAATTCGCACAATGGTTCCGCCTGGGTAATTTGCTGACATAGGAGCTTAACCTGATTTATCAATGCTTTATTTAATTGAAGTGCCTCTGCATTAAAATCATCTACCTGAGGGAGCCTTTTCATTTGCTCAATTTGAGTTGATAATTGAGCGATTTGCTCATCTTTAGATTTTATCATTCCCTCAGTTGATATTTTTAATTGCGCCAATGCTTTCGACAGCTCCTTTTGCTTTTGGATTGCGCTCTCGTCAATCCTATGTTTCTCCTCTTGTAATTTCTTAGTCAGCTGATAATTGTTTTGTTGTTGTACTTGCAATTCCTGCTCTGCCTGCTCTGCCTTCTGCTCCACTTCCGATAATTGAGCCTGTAGCGAAAAGATGTCTTGATCTTTCATTTTTTAATAGACTGCTCACCTCCGATGCTTTATCAATGGTCGCTGTCGAAAATGCTCCAACGTATTGCGATAGCTTTGTTAAGTCATCAGAGGGATCAAATTCTTCTTTCCACACAACATTGCCCATTAATGTTAATTCAGGGAATAAAGAAGGTTGATCAGCCCTTCTCCTTTTCCTCTGTCGCTTTACAACAGCTTTATGCTTAGGGCTGTAGAATACATCCAAAGGGGGAATCTATTCTCTTTGCAAAATGATTTCGCCCGATGGATCCTTAGGAATTATTTCTTTTTCCTTTGGTTTGGGTGGGTCGCTGGTTTTGCCCGAAACCTGTTTTGATGTCACTTCCTATGTGTCACCCTCTTTAGAAACCTCATCATCTTTCGAGCACTCTAGGTTGCCGATGATTGAGTTGAATTGCTGCCATTGCTAGAGCAACTTCAGATCAATTTGTGTATCATCATTAACTTTCGAGCTGCCCTCTTCTTGAGTTTTCACCTGGGTTTCATCCTGTCGCTGCACATTTTCCTGGGTTTCTTCTTGCCTCTGACTATGCACTTCCTCCTACCGCTTTGAAGTATTAGGAGGTTGCGTATTACTTTTTTTCTCAGGCTCGCTTCATTTTTTCGTCGTTGGAGTAGTTGCTAACAGGTCTAGAGGTAGAGTTTGCAACCTCTGTTCTCTAATTCTGTTAAATTCGGCTAGCCCCTCATCGTTGTATTCATTTATGGCAAGCGATTTAACTTGATATAGCAACTCAGACGATGCAAAAAAATCCTCGAATATGTCTTCTTTGTGCTCGAACTTGGCCAATTTGGCCTGGTCGAGCGCATTGTAAGCGATTTTCCTTGGATCGTACTGCCTGCTTGGTAGAGTGGCTAGAGTCAGCGAATTTATCTTCCCAACTTCCTTCTCTGTATGTTTGATATCATGCAGAGTGTAAATACCAATTCACAGGGGAAAGGAGGGCCAAACATGCTTTTTTTCTTTTTTCAGGGTCTGAGTAACCCCATCGCCATTGATTTGATAAGCTACTTCCCTGGCAAGTAACTTATCATGGATGTATAGTGGCAGCACATGGGGCTTGGCCTGACTTCCAAAAACTCTAATGTAGGTGAATTTCTCTTCTCCAAACCAAGTTTCTACGGTAGTTAAATCCACCCCTGCTTGTTCAGAAATCTTCGGGGCAGGCTTATCAAAAATGGAGTAATGAATCGGCAAAATGAAACCGTTGCAGATTTGATATAGGTGGTGTTTGTAGTTGGTCTTCCACAACTTTTGATGATAAATGTGGATGGGTGTGGGGTCTTGCGACGTCCACCTCCATCAGAGCACAGGAAATTTAGAATTAAAACATAAAACATCCAACACATAGGCACTGTAGTAAAATGGCGGAATGAACCTTTATGTGACACGAGAATTAAATCTGAAATTAAGAATGGCCTTGGCTAACTTATCGGATAATATATCCGCCCAATCCATTATCTTGCCACTACATGCCACCTCCATTAAGGGGACCATTTCTATGGTAAAATTGGCGGAGTCATGTAATCTCCATAGTCTACACATCATAATCCCAACATAGCAGTAAGGAGAACATAGAGAGTCGACTGAGTACTTACCTAAGGATTCGTGCTTGTGCTTTGCTGGATTTTGTCTCCAGCCTCGAATTGGTTCGAACTCAGTCTCATTTTTTGCTAGGAACTTCTCCAGGAATGTTGTGTTATACTTTTTCTCTTCTGCCGGCAAATGATACATTTTCCTTAGATCTTCGGCTCGAAAAGAACCAAAAATCCTCCCATCTGTAGTGCTGAACATTTTGTCGGTAATTGGGATCTCTTGAATTGCCCACCTTACCACATCCGTATATGGGAGAATTTTCTCCCAGGCCACTATTCTGTGAAGAAAGGAATTGGCCGAGTCTTTTAGATTAGCCTCAGATTTGCTAGTACTGTCGCATGAGACTTGTATTCCCGTCACCCTCGACTCTTATGCTTCAATCAAGTTATATGTTCCTTGCCAAGTGGCTCTGGTAAGTCCCAGGCACGTAGTATCTGATATAAGCCCTTTCTTTTTACTGCATGGATCAACAACAGATTGACCTGCGGCTGGCGAAGCGGAAGGCATTGTAGTCTTTTTGGACTTCTTTCCCATTCCACTCAAATCTGTCTCTGCGGAAGAATTCTGCACAGAGAGAAAGATAGGCGTAATACAGGAAACAATAACATGAATTGAATAGACTGAGGTATATATATATCTTGATAAATTCATGGTGATTGATTGACTTAAGACGGCTTCGGATCAAATCTGTGAATAGATCGCAAGCTTGCTATTTTCATTAAATGGATGTTAAGGCCTGTCAATCTCATTAATACTAGTCGCTTCGGTTAATGGCCGTATGATTTATTTGAAGCATGCCTTGGGCGATTTGGCGGTTGAACACGGATGAGCGGATTTTCGAAAGATATTCCCTTAATTACGAATAAATCGTATTAAACTGCCTTTATGGTTTTACTTTGAAAACTGTTCTTATGCCCTTTTCGCAATCGGGCATCGGGAAAATCCTAAGTCATTGCTTTGGTTCCATTTGGAATCCCCGATCGCTGATAGCGATATCGCATCGCGTCGAGAGTAACGAGTGGGGCGGTCAAGAATGCGTGCATGGTGAATCTCCGATCGCCGATGGCGATGTCGCATCGGATTGGGGCGAGAGGGAGCTTATTTGCACTTAGGCATTATTGTCGATTGCTGATTTCCGATTGCTGATTGCCGATTGTCGATATCGCATCGCATCAGAACAAGGGGTCCTTAGTTGTGTTACTTTATGTTTCACCGATACCCGATAGCGATTTCGCATCGGAGCAAATCAAATGTCCTCAAGTTGTGTTCCCTTTGTCATTGCGATATGCGATCTTGTGATCTCTTTATTGCAATGACAAAAGATAAATCGTTTTATGTTAAGGTTTTTGATCGGTTTTATTGAAGAGGCCTTTTAGTAATGTTTTCTTTTATTTCTTCGGGCCTTTTTGAAATAGAACTTTAATTGATACCAATTAAAAAGAAAAGTAAGAAGGGACCCATTTCATATTATGGTTTTGGAATAGTAATGATATGAAATGGGGAGTTGTTGTAGGGCACAACAAGAGGAGAGGGAGGTTTTCTGATTTCAAGCTGGGTGGAATTCCACGATTTGATGATACTGGGGGGTTCTAACTCAATCCAACAGGATGAACCAGAGTGGTTGAGAGTCATGTTCGGACGCTTGTTCTCCCGGATCATCTCAACCGGGTTTCCCAGGTTTTTGATTCACCCCTTGTGGATATATCTCCGAATCAAACTCAATATTAGCTTCAGGTTTCATGGTACGTGTTCAAAGAATGGGCATTTAATGCGGTGCAGTAGTAGGCAGCCTTCTCCTGCTTCTGAGTTAGATAACCTGGCGAAAGGCGGGTTTTTGGTGATCACGCATCTACAAAGTGGTAACCGGTTTTGTATTTTGGAGAGTGATCCCATAAGGTGCACGACACATGACATGGTGGTAGGTACGGAAACCGCCCTTCATCACGTGATAAAGTGTGGATGGGTTCAGTCTAGTTGGGAGCACTGTAGAGAGACTCATAGAAATCCAAAGTTTTATTACATGTACAGACAAATGAATGAGTGGGATGGAAAACATGGCTTTTCCGACAACCGAAATTTCCTCTTTTATCTTCAGTGGAAAGGAAATCAGTTATACTGGTGGTTTTCTGGTGATCGCATGACACTTAAGCGGAAAGTGGTTTTAGTGTTATGGGAGCGATTCCATTGGGGATCCTACATGTGGAAGGAGAGAGAAAATGTAAATTGCCCTCCCCAGGCGCTATTGTTTGGGATTCTAGTGATGTGTGATATGGCTCACGACCTTTGGATCTGGTGGAGCAGATCCATGGTTAGGAATGAGCGCGTTGTTTGGCAGGGGCAGCTGTTAAACTTCATTTGACTTAGTAGGGAGATTCTCTCTTGTTTGATGGATGGCTCGGGGTTTGGAAGGTTATGGTTCTATAGGCAAGTTTGGTGTGCTTATGTCTGGATGGCTTTGTTGTTATCCTTTGTTTCTCCGCCCACTAGGCACTTTCTTTGTACACATTTTCCAGAGTTAGGTGGCATCCTCTGCTAGGTTGAAGGTCTATTTTTTAGGTGGTTAGTTTTTTTTTTTCCATGGCCCATGGGTTAGTCGGACTTTTGTATTCTATGTCAATTTTTGTTGGCTTAATGATATAGAAGGGACTACTCTTGCTTCAGCAAAAAAAAAGAAAGAAACACACATGAACACCAAAATTTAAGGTGGAAACCCAATGCGGGAGAAAAACCACTTGCTGCTTTCATCTATGTCTTCTTAATATAAATAAAATTGGTTTACAATATTGTTTTGGTGCAGACTCATACCAGTACATAAGCACCCACCTGTAGAAGGCTACAACTTTCTCTTATTTTCCAGCTTCTATTGGAAGGGAGCTACAACCCCCTAGCTCTTGTACTATCTGATATGTTTACTAGTATGTAGGCGTCGACCTACATAATGCTATGACCTTCTCTCTTCCTCCAGGGACCATGTTTCATTAAGTTTCAGACTGGATGCTCCTGGTACGCAACAACACAAGATGAAGGCCTGGCTTCACACTAGACCCATCGAAAACTTTGAAGCTCAAACTCTATATTAATAACTGCATCAACTAACAACCAGTCAATATGAACAGTTAGATCATTGTCACCAAAACACTATGCTGAACCTAGAAACTTGCATCATCATTTAGAACCAGCTGCAACCTCAAAAAAAAAACATACATAAGAATGTATACGCTACTTTAATGAACCCAACCTACCTGTATATGCTACTTCCTGTAACGAAACCTATGTATACCTCTCAAAATACTGAATCATACAAACTTCTAAATCAAATATGTACCAACCAATAATATTCTAAACATCTACTATCAATTTACAAAGATCTAGACGGTCAGCAACAAAGATAACCCTTCTCACTTAATCAATCAATCAATTAGACACAAACTCCTTATGCATCCAGTTTTACTTTTAGATCTAAGAATACTTCGTTGATAGACAACAATAAAATAGTAGCACTAATCACATAGATCAGTCATTTCTAATCAACCAACTTTTATTTTGCATATGCTACTTGGAAGAGTTGAATCTGTGTGTATATGCGCCTTTACCAAAGCAAACCAACGTATAGATCTAAAAGTATTAACTTACCAATGTTATTCCTAAATTCAAACATACCTAGGTCATGTCATTTAAAGAATAAAATATGTGTAAGAAATCAAATCTAGCCCAACCAATATTAGATCATACAATGATAGGTCATTTCAGGTGTGATGATCCTGATCCAACATTATATCCTAGGTGCACAAAATATTTCAGATCATATCATAATCATAGCCCTTGCAACATAAAATATACTTCAGATATAAGTATTCCTAAGAAACCCTTTCACTTGCACACTTGTCCCTTTGATCTTCTCCTCATATAGTTTTTGAGCTTTGTCAATACCTCGGACCAAAACAACACTTAGAACTTGTGGTATCCTTGAACAGGATCAAATAGTCATTACATCGCTCAATATTGTGGGCTAATACCATGGTATTGACCCTTGGTATTCTTTAATATTGAAATTTCTTAATTTTCCAACCTATATGCTCTTTTCCTCTTGCGAAAGTGTGTGCATACATATACTCTCTTTTTGTTTAGTTAACCCTCGTGTATACACTCCTTTGTCAAAGTGAACCTACATATACAACTTACAACCTCCTTTTCCTTCAACTTCTTAATTCTAATCATTAGATCCTTGTTCCAACTTCCTGTTCTTCTATACCAATATCTTGTTACCTATGAATTGACCTGTTACAATGTGAGTTTCCTATTATCAAATCTGAATTGACTTGAGTGAGTTGCCATCAAGGACAACACTTGTACCATAATGCCAACAATCTCTTCATTTGGACTTTATGACAACCATATGGGTTTTGATTGCTTCAAGTTGTTGAATTTGTTAGGGATATCAAGTAATACCAAAATACTCTCCCCCTTTGACATCAAGGGAAAAGGGTGGACCAAGATACTATCCCCCTATGAGATACATTATGATGTCCATGCTCCCCCTGAGTACATGCAGAGTCTGCAGAGATATTTTTCAAAAGAATAACATGCCTCTATAATTTAGCTATGTGAGTATGAACTTCCTATCATCAATGACTCATACATACATCAATCACCCAACCAAGTGGGGATACACCAAATTTGACTCATCCACCCAACCAAGTGGGGATATACCAATTGTTTATACACGGCTGAAATATAACAATTATTACATCATTCTTGCCATGCATAGTGGGGAAAAATTTACATCATATGTCCATTAAGACTCACTCGAAAGTAGACTATGATAGAAGGTGACATATTACATCCTAGATATTTACATGACCTATGCAACAATGAATATCTAAAAACATACTTGAAATCAACAACCATAATGCCAACAATGTAGAATGTTTATGAAGGCTAATGCTCCCCTTAAACCTATGCGGTCTGTGCATTGTCAACAAACCATTCATCAAGGCATCTTCATTAGTCATATGAAGATCAATGAACAAAGCATATCAATAGACAGTAATCATCAATATCAGATTGACCACCCATGTCAGAGTCTGACCCACTTGTTTTCTATCAGAAAGACATATACGCTCCTTCAGCCACAAAAAATCACGTATCTATGCGACTATCCTTCATGAAATCCACGTATAGGAACCTTCTTATCAACAATGTATTTAACAGCAGGATGATGCAGAAGCTACTCCCAACTTTTGTCTGAGATATTCAAATCTTTCTATGGGAAGTGATTTGCTAAATATATCAACAACATGTTCTTTGGAGGGAACATACTTCAATTTAACCTTTTTTTCAAGCACTTGTTCTCGTAGAAAAATGTACTTATTGGGTATGTGCTTGGTCTTTGAGTGCATGACAGGATTTTTCAAAATACTTATGGCACTTGTATTATCACATAAAATGGAGATGGGTGGAGAACATGTGATTTGAATATCTTGCAATGTTTACATCATCTAGAGTAATGGTGTGCATGACGAGTAATATCTGTATCTTTAGGATACCATAGACCAAAGTCTTGAGTTACTTGAAGATATTTGAATATTATTTTTATAGCTTGAAGATGTGATTCCTTTAGATTTGCTTGGAATCTTCCAACAATTCCTACTACATGCATGATATCAGGTCTGGTACCTGTTAGATAGAGTAGACTTCCGATCATAGATTTGTATGCTAGTTGTTTCAATGTAGGTGATTCATCATTACAACGGAGGTTGCATCTTGTTACAATTGGTGTACATACTGGTTTAGAATATTCCATTTCATACTTCTTCAGGATCTTCTTGATATATTTAGTTTATGAAAGAAAAATACTATCTTCTGTTTGTTGTACTTGTATACCAAGAAAATAAGTAAGTTCACGAGGTACGGACATTTCAAATTCTTGCCACATAACCGAACAAATCTCTAACTCATAGATTCTTCATTGCCGCCAAAGATGATACCATAAAAAAAACAACAATAATTAGTTGTTTACCATTGTTAATCTTGGTGTATAAGTTGTCGTCTGCAGATTCTGTTGTGAACCCTTGTTGTTGTACATATTTGTCAAGGTGATAATACCAAGCCCTTGGACATTGCTTTAGTCCATAAAAAGCCTTTTTGAGCTGGCATACAAGCTTTATATCATTTCCTATAGTGAATCCTTCTAGTTGTTCAATATAGACTTCTTCTTCTAACTCTCCATTAAGAAATGCAGATTTTACATCCATTTGATACACATTGAATTTCCAAAAGCTTGAAAGAGAAAGAAACATTCTTATGGCTTCAAGTCTAGCAACAGGTGAAAATATCTTTTCAAAGTCTATAGCTTCTTGTTGAGAATACCCTTTACATACAAGTCTTTCTTTGTTTCTAATAACCTCTCCATTTTCATTCAATTTATTCTTGAATATCCATTTTGTTCCTACAACATTTTTGTCAAGAGGTCTAGGAACTAGTTCCCAAGTATCATTCTTTTCAATTTGGTCAAGTTCTTCATTCATTGCCTTAACTCAACACTCATCTTTGCTAGCTTCATTAACATTATGTGGTTCTATGGATGATAGTAATTCTAGATAGCTGGAAGTTCCTACAAAAGTTCTCCTTCTCTATACTCTAGACCCTTTTTCTCCTAGAATTTGAGATTCTGGATGATTCTTTTGAACATACCTGGATGGAGTCTTTTCGCTATCAGTTTTATCTTCTTATGATGCTTCGATGGTTTCTTCCTCTATATAATTTTGATTTGATATAGGAAAGAATTCACCATCTTCCTCATTGTCATCATCCATTGTGTGTTCCATATTTCTACATGCTTCATCAATTACTACATCAATGCATTCAACAATTTTCCAAAGTCTCTTGTTATAACATTTGTATCCTTTACTTCTGGATGAATAACCAAGAAGAATTCCTTTGTCTGTTGTGAGTTCAAACTTACCAAGTTTTTCATCAGTCCTTTTGATGAAACATTTTCTTCCAAACTCTCTAAAGTGTTTTACCGTAGGAGGCTTACAATACCAAATTTCATATGGAGTTTGCTCACTATTTACCCGAACATTGGCTTTTTTGATAATGGTCATCGCAATAAATGCATCTTCACCCCAGAAGGTGGTAGGAGTTCCAAATTCATCAAGCATAGCTCAAGCCATTTGGTGAATTTTTCTATTCATTCTTTCCACTACAAAATTTTGTTGAGGAGTTATGGCAATAGAGAACTGCCTTTTTATTCCTTGTTGTTCACAAAAATAAAAAAATTCATCTGATATGAATTATCACCCTCGATCAGATATGAGACATTTGATTTTTCTATCTGATTCATTTTGAACTAAATATTTGAAGGCTTTAAAATTTTCAAGTGCTTCATCTTTATGCTTTAGTAGACCTATCCAATAGATTCTAGAGAAATCATCAATGAATAAAATAAAGTATTCTTCTCCATGCGGTGACTTTTTCCTTGTTTCTCCACACAAATCAGTATGGATGAGTTCAAGAGGCTTATTTGTTGATCCCTTTTTTTCACTAAAATTGTTGGGTCCCTATAATACTAGTGATTACCCCATTACTATTGTAGTTATATCCCTTATTAATATTGTTAGGCCCTTATTGTCCCCATATTGTTATTACTGTGCCCCATAGAATCCCTCTATTGTTATTTTTGTGGCTTTATATTATTATTGTTAGGTCAAGCTAGGTATTATTTGACTCCTTATACCTCCTATAATAGAAAGGATGTTTTGTCATTTGAATCATCCAAGAAATTGTTTCATTTATGTAATATAAAAGGAGGTTTCCCCTCAAAGAGGCTGAAATTTCTAAGGCCGTGATCTATATTTTCTATCTTTTCTTGAGCGGTTTTCATAAAACATTTGGCATCAGACCTTTGGATTCTAGGGTTTCGCTGCTTTCCAAATAGTCTCGTGCATTTTCGCTATAAAATATTTTTTTCTCTGACATTTCAAAAGCTAAAAAATAAAAACCCATTTGAGAAGAAATCGTGCTGGAATCGTGGCGTCCAAAATTTCAGAGCTTTTTCCGCACTATATTTGCAGAGATATGATCTGAGGGAAGTTGGTTCATTTTGTAGGACTCCTGAATCACATTTCCAAACAGGTGGACCTGGGGAAAATCATTCATACGTTCTCTCTGAGCATCGGATTGAAAAAATTTCGTAAAGAAGGCTTATAGGAGAAAGAGGACAGACTATAGTTTCTTCTCTATATTTTTTAGAGCCAAAGTTTGAAACAATGACTCGTGGCACATCATACAATTTAACTCTACTGAACTAGTCTATAAATCAGGTCACTGTAGGAGATTTCGCTTAACTCTTCCTTCGAGAATCCAATTTGGATCATACTGGTGGCATTGGAAAGAGGATATAGAGGGCTACTTTAGTTCGCAATTTTAGAATTGGATGATCTGAAAGTACAGAGATACATAAACGGCAATATCGAGCTCCTACAAAGTGAAAAAAGGTGTGCAGATTTTTTTAAATTTTTGCTTAAGCTTGGTTTGAAAATTTATTTTGAAGGAATTCAAAGGGCATAGTAGAGAATTATTATCAGTAACGGATTCCCTGACGAAAGAGAATGCAAATGCCTAGTAAGTAACCTGAAAGATCTAGCATGACTCATGAAGAAGAGGAAGAAATGCTACATGATATATCAAAATTACAAGACCAAGTGCAACAAATGTCACTCTCACAAAAGCTAATAGAAGCTAAGATAAAGGGCATGGAAACTAAGATGGATGATTTGAAGATAGATTTGAAGATAGTTTTTAAGAGAGACATGGCAGATTAAAGATAGATTTGACAAATTTTCTACAAGAAATACTTACTAATGGTGAAAAGGTAGTAAAGGAAACTCATGATGCAAACAAAATAAATGTTAATCATGATATCAAAGACTCTAATGTGGGATCAAAGACCCACCATATTCTAGAAATCGAGATGAGGAAGCTTGATGGCAAGGATCCTACGACATGGATATTATAGATGGAGCAATTTTTCGATCTCAATAATGTGCAAAACACACAAAAGGTACGTATTGCAACTTTATATTTGGAACCAAATCAGTTTGTATGGTATCAATGGCTTTGCTCTCGTGAACAAATTATTACTTGGGCAATTTTTACGGAATAATTGATAACACATTATGAGGATACAAAAAGCAACACTTTGTTTAGCCAATTGATAAGTCTCAAACAAAAGGGTTCAATAATGGAGCACATTGAGGAGTTCCAAAAATTGAACATAAGGGTAAAAGATATTTCAAAGGAGCATAGGATTGATGTGTTCATAGGGTCTTTAAAGGATAATATCCAACATGATGTTCGCCTTTGGGAACCTGATTCATTAGAGAAGGCATTCAGGTGCAAGAAAAATGGAAAGCAAAATTATGGCAACTAGGAAGCATACCAGTCACAACTATAAAGATGGAAGTGTTGTTAACCCTAGCCTTCCACAACCTATAAGGTTGACACCACAACAATTGGAAGAAAAAAGAGCAAAAGGGCTTTGTTACAGTTGTGATAGCAAAAACACTAAAGGTCACAAGTGTGCTGAGAAGAAATTATTCTACATAGATTGTGAAGAGGAAGAAGAAAAGGAGAAAGAAAGGTCAAAAGAAGAAGATATACTCCAGGAACAAAGCCTAGGTGAAGAACAAATAAATCCGACCATATCTTGTAATGCATTGGCGGGAATTACCACTCCTCAAACCATCAAGATAGAAGGACAAATCAAGAAGAAAAAGATAATAGTTTTGTTTGATTCAGGAAGCACCCACGATTTTATTCATTGTAAGGTAGCAAAAGAATTGAATTGCTTCCTATATCCAGCACCAGAGTGTGAAGTGATGATTGCAAATGGAGGAACAATAAATTTCTCTGGAAAGTGCCATAATATCAAGCTATCCATGGGAGAATATGTATTGACTAGCCCAATTCTTTCCATTCCAACGGGAGGTGCTGATGTTGCACTAGGAGTCCAATGGCTATAATCCTTGGGTAGAATAGCTTTTAATTTTCAAGAACTTTTCATCAACTTTTCTGTGGAAGGAAAGGAATTTGAATTAAGGGGTATTGCAGGGAAACCAGGAAAGATAATCAGCGCTAATGGTATGACAAAGCTTCTAAAAAAGGAACAAATAGGTGTAATTACACAATTATGTTCGCTAGATGTTTCCACATCGGAATCATCTATTTCTCCAGATCTCCAAAAAGTCCTGGACAATCATTCCAAGGTATTTGAGACTACCAAAGGTCTCCACCTATGCATGATCATGATTATGCTATTCATCTGATTCTAGGAAGTGTTCCTCAAAAAATCAGGCCGTACAGATATCCCTATGCCCCAAAGAGTGAAATTTAGTGTATGGTTGCACAAATTCTAGAGGCTGGTATAAGTCAACTGAGTCAAAGTTCTTTCTCTGCTCCAGTAGTATTGGTGCACAAGAAGGATGGATCATGGTGCATGTGTTTGAATTATAGGGAGCTCAACAAGCTCACTATTAAAGATAAGTTTCTCATTCCTGTCATTGATGAATTACTAGATGAATTGCATGGATCAATTTACTTCACGAATTTGGATCTTTGTTCAGGATATCATCAAATCAGAATGAAGATTGAAGATGTTCCAAAAGCAACATTTAGAACTCATGAGGGTCATTATGAATTTTTGGTCATGCCTTTTGGCCTTACCAATGCACCTTCAACATTTCAAGGTTTGATGAATTCAATTTTCAAACCATTCCTTAGAAAATTTGTGTTAGTATTCTTTGATGATATACTAATCTACAACGAGTCTTGGAAGGATCATGTTGAACATGTTGACAGGGTGCTACAACTATTGGAGAAAAAAACAATTATATGCAAAAAGATCCAAACGTTTCTTTGGAGTACAAGAGGTGGAATATCTAGGTCATATTGTATCTCATGAAGGAGTTAAGGTAGACCCTAGCAAAATTAAAGCCATTAAGGAATGGAGAATCTCCACATCCATAAAGCATCTGCGAGGATTTCTCGAGTTGACAGGGTATTATCACAAGTTTGTTAAGAATTATGGGAGAATAGTAGCACCTCTACCAACACTATTGAAGAAAGATGCATTTTCATGGACTCCAGAAGCAACAAAGGCCTTCGAACATCTTAAAGAGGCAATGTGCCAAGCACCTGTCTTAGCTACACCGAACTTCACAAAAAACCTTTATTGTGGAATGTGATGCTTCAGGAAATGGAATTGGTGTTGTTTTAATGCAAGATGAAAGACCCATTGCTTTTGAAAGTCGTCCAATCAAGGGAAAGTTTTACACAAAGCTATTTATGAGAAGGAAATGTTGGCAATACTCCATGCACTTAAGAAATGGCGACCCTACCTAATGGGAAGACACTTCAAGGTAAAAACAGATCATGATAGCCTTAAATACTTTTAGAACAAAGATTATCCTCTGAAGAGCAACAAAAGTGGGTCACAAAGATGTTGGGTTATGACTTTGAAATCATCTACAAAAAAGGGAAGCAAAATGTGGTGGCAGATGCACTCTCAAGAAAGGATGAGGATGTGGAAGCATTGGTGTGCGCCATTTCTATTATCCAACCAGATTGGATAAACGAAGCAAGGGAGGAATGGAAGAATGATGAAGAAGTGTGGGCACTTATTCGAAAATTACAACAAGATTCCAATACGTCTGATACATTTAGCTGGCAAAATGATTCATTATGTACAAAGATCGCTTAAACCTCTGCAAGAATTCCCAGCTAAAACAAAAGATTCTTATGGAATTGCACACTTCTCCCTTAGGAGGGCACTTAGGATTTTTAAAAACTTACCACAGGGTTAAGAAGGAATT
>APFE031423778.1:0-38877 GCA_000404065.3 Pinus taeda | reverse complement strand
GTTTGGTTTGCCAACAAAATAAAGTTGAAAACATTAAGACACCGGGTCTATTACAACCTTTATCCATTCCAAGCCAACGTTGGGAGGAGGTTTCAATGGATTTTATCACAGGTTTACCCAAGTCTGAGGGAAAGAGTGTCTTCATGGTGGTAGTTGACAGACTTACGAAGTATGCACACTTTTGTGCATTATCACATCCATTTAAAGCCAGTACAGTTTCCACGGCATTTATGGAAACAATTTCAAAAGCTACATGGAAACCCAAAGATTATTGTAAGTGATAGAGATCCCATTTTCACTGGAAATTTTTGGACAAAATTATTTTCTTGTCTTGGTACTCAGTTAGCTCATAGCTCTTCTTATCATCCTCAATCTGATGGGAAAACTGAGATAGTAAAAAAATGTTTGGAAGGATATCTTCGTTTCTTTGTATCTGATAAACAGACACAATGGGCCAAATGGTTGCCTCTGGTTGAATGGTGGTATAACACTTCCTTCCATACAACAAAAAAAATGACCCCCTTTATGGAAATTTATGGGTATCATCCACCATCCATCACATCATATTTAAGAGAAAATTCTAAGGTTGAGGCAGTCGAACATTACATTGAACATCAACAAGTCCTCCAACTCTTAAAGGATAACCTTGTGTTGACACATAATAGAATGAAACAACAGGCAGATCAACATCACAATGAAAGAAGTTTTGATGTAGGTGATTGGGTATACCTACGGCTACAACCATATAAGAAAATGTCCCTCAAGAAAGTTAAGAAGGATAATAAATTATCACCAAATTATTATGGTCCATATAAGGTGTTGCAAAAGATTGGTACTATGGCATACAAATTGGAGCTTTTTGCAGCTTCTCGATTGCACTCATTTTCCATGTTTCATGTTTAAAGAAGGTTATAGGCGACAAACTCCCAATTCAAACAATATTGCAAGAACTTGACGAGGAAGGAAAAATTATATTGGAACCTGAAGCAGTCACAGAAACAAGAACTCGACAGCTACAAAATCGATCAATTTCGGAGTGTCTTATAAAGTGAAGAACTTATCCGCTGAAGATTCCACATGGGAGGATGAGAATTTTATACAGAAGTATCCAGAACTACTGAAGCGTTGAGGACAACACTTTTTTGAAGAAGAGGGGCATGTTGGGTCCCTATAATACTAGTGATTATCCCATTACTATTGTAGTTGTACCCCTTATTAATATTTTTGTGCCCCTATTGTCCCCATATTGTTATTACTGTGCCCCATAGAATCCATCTATTGTTATTTTTGTGGCTTTATATTATTATTGTTAGGTCGGCTGGGTTATATTGTGACTCCTTAGACTCCTATATATAGAAATAAGGTTTTGTCATTTGTATCATCTAAGAATTGTTCATTTATGTAATGTAAAGGAGGTTACCCCCTCGAAGAGGATGAATTCTAAGGCATTGATCTATCTTTTCTATCTTTTCTTAAGCTGGTTTCATAACACTATCATTTTTCTCTCAAATAAGATAAGATGATGGGTCACATAGTTTCTAAAAATGGAGTGAGGATTGATCCAAAAAGAGTGATTGAAATTGAAGATTTAACACTTCCAAGATCCAAGAAAGAGATTCAGTCTTTCCTTGGTAAGATCAATTTTCTCAGAAGATTCATCCCAAATTTTGTTGAAGTGGTGAAACATATTACTTTTATGCTAAAGAAGGACAAAGAATTCAAGTGGACAGTTGAATCTATAAATTCATTTGAGCTAATAAAAGAGGCTTTCGTTGAAGCACCTCAATTCGTAAGTCCTGAATATTCAAAACCTTTCTTAATATTCTCTTTTGCTTCTCAAGACACCATTGCTATTTTTTTGTTACAAAAACATTCAAAAAATAAAGAAGTGCCCATAGCAGTTTTCAACAGAGCTCTTAGATATGGAGAATTAAAGTATGAAACAATGGAAAATCATGCTTATGCATTAGTTAAAACTATGAAAGCTTTTAGAGTTTATATTCTGCATGCTCAAGTGATAGCCTATGTCCCTTCATCTGTTGTTAGAGAGATACTGGTTCAGCCCGATATTAATGGAAAGAGAAGTAAATGGGTGACTAAAGTTCTTAAATTCGATTTAGAGATAAATCTTGTTAAACTAATCAAAGGTCAAGGATTAGCCAAAATACTTTCTAAATAAAATTGTAAAGTGTTGGGTTTGAATTTCATGGATGATAATCTAGAAGGGAAATTTTCAGAACCTGTTGACAATATGACAGTAGATTCAAATCTTGCTGAGTGTAGCTAGTACAAAGTTGTTGCTTATTTTTTGAAATATTTAAACCCCCTCCAGAGTACGATAAAAGCAGAGTGAGATCTTTGAAGTTGAAAACCATTAAGTATTGCATCAAGGATAATTGTTTGTATTGGAAAGATCCTACATGAGTTTTGTTGAGATGCATTGATCTAGAGGAATCTAAAAAGGTCATATTTTAAATGCATAGTAGTGTTTATGGAGGTCATCACTATTGGATAACTACTGCATACACAATATTGAGAGCTGGCTATTTTTGGCCTAGCTTATTTTCTGATGTATGTGCTGAGGTGAGAGCATGTGAAAAATATCAAAGTTTCACTCGTAAATAACATCTGAATTCTTTACCTCTCAAGCCCATAATTGTTTCTACACCTTTCCAGCAATGGGGATTAAATTTCATTCATGAAATTCATCCACCTTCAAGTGGGCAACATATGCTACTGATTACTTCACCAAATGGATCGAAGCAATACCTACTAGGAATGCCACTCATAAAGTTATCATTAACTTTCTAGAAGGAATCATAACCATATTTGGATGTCCATCAAGAGTAGTAGCAGATAATGCAACTGCTTTTAAATCCACACCATTGGTAAATGTCTGTGAATATTGTGGTATTCGGTTTACTCATTCTACATTGTACTATCCACAAGGGAATGGTTTAGCTTAATCATCTAATAAAAGTTTGGTAAGAATCATCACCAAGTTGCTGGAGCAAAACAAGAATTCTTGGGACTCAAAATTCAAATTTTCTTTATGGGTTGATAGGGTGATAATAAAAAATTCTATTAATACATCACCTTTTCAGATGGTTTATGGGATTGATGTTGTTTTTCCAGTCTAATTATCTATTCCTATAGCCAAACTACTGCAAGATCATGAAGCTGAACCAAATGACATGACTAAAAGAATGCATCAGATCATAGAAGTGCAATAAAATAGAGAACAACAATATGATTTGGTAAGATAAGATCAACAAGTTGTGAATGAAGTCTTTGATAAAGGGACTAAAAAAGAAACTTTTCAGATTGGAGATCTGGTGTTGAAGTGGAATGCACAACACCAAGATCTAGGTAAGCATTCAAAATTTGATGCTTTATGACTTGGTCCTTTCAAAATCTCAAATGTCTTGCAGAACAATACTTTTGAGTTGCAGCATCTCGATGGGAAAAAATTGTATGGAGGCCCATTTAATGGGTGTTTTCTCAAAAATTATTTTACTAAGGCTGTTGGTAGCCTCAACTCACTATAAATACCAGTGTGATTTCATAATAAGACTCCATAGCCCAATGACAAGGCACTGAAACTGCAAAAATTTCTTAGAGCCTCGCAAGGAGAGATCTATCCCCTCTGGAGCCAATGTTAGCACAGTTCTAGGCTAAGTCATGAGAAGGTTCTAAAAAATTTATTAAATTTAAAAAAAAAAATTCTGTGCTACGAGAATTTCCGGTAGCATCCGATTTTCTCGTTTAGACAGTCTCCCCTATTTTTCAGACAATCTTTCGTTATTGTTTTATTTCCTATTTTCTTTAAAAAATTTCTAATGTTATCAGAATTTATGGTAGCATTTCTCATTTTTAAAAAATAAATCCGAAAACAAAACCGTTTTCGATTGTCCACGTGTCATAATGGCAGAATATCTAATCCAAATCATGAGATTTCATGATTGGATAGGTCACAAACTCCAAGTCAAGTCAAGTGGTAGTGATTAATTGTTTTGGTTGATCATGTTTGCTAGGTGTCAATCACAGCCATAGTTAGTCGGTGTCCATCCCACCCATCTTAAATAACTTGTGTTTCCTAAAATCTTAAGCGTGTCTACATCATGATTATCATCCAGTTGTTTGAATTCTGACAACCGTTCTTTCTGTTTCATGTAATGCACTACTGGAATTTCTGGCCAGCCCGAATTAATGTAAGAAAATTGCTAGATTTGCAAGATTCTCATACAACCACCTGTAGCAGATCAACTAGACTCTCCAAGGAAAATTGACTTCATCATTACTACTACATGTTGTCTATTATGACATGAAATCTTGTGTAATCATGAAGGATTATATGCATGGGAGATTGAACCATAACTTCATCTCAAATATTCGAAAGTGAAGGAAATCTCACCATTTCGAATTTCTGAAGAGAAACTAAGGAGAAAATGATTAAGGAGTTTAAGAACACATCCCATATTTCCAAGCAGCCTAACTCAAGAGAGTTCCAACAGCTATTGGGTAAGCTTTCACACTTTGACACCTATTGTTCATAATCAACAAGCAGATATTCTATGGCACCAAAGTCTAGGAAAGGTGGAAAGCTTAAGAGAATTGAACCCCAAGGAGATGAGTTAGTTGATGCTAATACGAAGGTTAGAAGGCTATTTATTTAGGTAGGATGGTATCCACTTTGCATGAGGTTAGGAGACTCAGATCAAGGTGTAGCTCGAGAGTTTGTTCAAAATTTCAATGGACAGGAAGCTGCCAATTTTGGTTTTAGTTGCAGGTTTCATAATAGTCAATTGCAGAGGCTTTTAACCTTCCCCACAAAGGAGAAAACATGTTTAAAGGATAGCTTATTACAGGCGGAGATCTCAATGCTTTTATCAGAGATGAATACAAAGATCCTAAGTAGGCCAAAGGAATTCCCAACAATTATCTAATGAAAGAATGGGAAGAAACAGTCAAGCTGGTTAAGATTTTCCTCACTTGTGAGAGAAGATATACAATAGTTTTTCTTTACCATATGAGGTTTTTTTTTCATTTTGCATGTATGAGTACTCTTAATCTGCCTTATTTTATATTGAAGAGCCTAACCAAAATGGCATCTAGGATTCAAACACATCAAGAAGCATCAGAGTAGAACCTGTATCATTAGGAAATTATCAAGGTTTTGGTTGAAGAAGAATTAAAAAAGAGGAACCAGACATGGGACCATTTCTTGTTTTACAGAGCATGCCAACCTATACCAAAACCCCAACAAACTTTTAAACCTTCTTCAACATAGGTTCGGAAAAAACAGACATCAACTACATCAACTGAAGGAATCTCCAAAAGAAATACAAGGAGGGAAGGTGTGAGCAGAGGTACCAAAGGCAGCAAAAATAAGCCTTTAGCTGCTAAAATTGAAAAGAAAAAGGAGCAAGGAGAAAGTTGTTCTACCCAGAAAGCTGACAAATCAAAAATGGTTCCTCCTGTTAGACCTTTTCCTAAGGTTTACATAACAACTCAGAGAAGAAAACTT
Source organism: Pinus taeda (assembly GCA_000404065.3). Classification (NCBI taxonomy): domain Eukaryota; kingdom Viridiplantae; phylum Streptophyta; class Pinopsida; order Pinales; family Pinaceae; genus Pinus; species Pinus taeda. The sequence continues at coordinate 33,350 of APFE031423778.1, read as the reverse complement.
GTAGGTGAAGAGAAATCGAAAGCACAACTATTTCATAAAATTCCAGAAGCACATGAACAACAAAAAGAAGACCAACCTCTTGATTTTGATGAGGAAATATTGAAGGAAGCAGAGTATACAAGAACCAGTAAAAACAAGAAAGAAGAGCTAAAACCAATTGCTTGAACTAGGAGGAGGCATACTATGGAAAAGAACAAATACAGGCTAGAATTAAAGGCCCTAAATAATCCTAGTTTGTTGACTAAAGTAATAGTTATAGAAGAACAACCTACATAGTTGCAGACTAAGGATCCCTCAATTACAGAAATCAGAAGATCCTTGAAGAAGAAAAGAGGTAAAGCTCCCATGGACCAGCCATTAGAGCCTTCCAAAAGAAGAAAGATCCAAAAAGAATCAGAAAAGAAAGAGACCATCATCAAAGGAGAAACAACCAAAATCACAAGGTCTAAATCTGCTAGAATTAAAACCAACTTGGATAAGCTTGGAGAGGCTGCAACTCACATGGAATGAAAAGGTATTTTCGAAGAATTTTTGTTAAAGTTTTGAAGTGGAAACATTATCCTACTTAAAATGTTTGAAATATTTCTAGCTTTTCCATTGTTACATGTATTTCCGGAATTTCCAATAGCACCTGTCTCAACAAAAATAAAGAGCTGTTAGTAGCAAACCTCCGGACCAGTTTTCAAAGACAACACCTCATAAGGATATGGATAAGAAAGATGATGGATATGAGGCATTTATGACATTTTTGAATGTTATATTTAATGAAGAAATATGGGCATTCAATAGGTAAGACCATAAAGAGAAAATTGAGCAGCAAAATGGGAAGCCAGTCAGTTTTTCCAGCAGCAAAATGTCATTCTTCCTCTTCTTCTCATCTACACTTGTACTTTCAGTTGTAATTCGATGAGAGATGTTTTTAATATCTGGAAGACACCCATGTAACAAGAAAATAGTGGAACCACCAACTTAGGGGAGTTGGAGTTGGTGCCTCTCTCGCTATATATATATCTTTTGCAAATATCATTTTAGGGTTGGATTTTGGTTCACTTGAAGACTCAGCTTAATAAAATAGCTTTTTCTACACTTCATGCTGGAGGATTATGTGATTCAAGTCATATCTAATGTGTGTTTTGTCTATCTCCCGTTTTCAATTTTTTGAATTATAAATTTGCAGTAGCTAGTATAATATGAGTGAGAATCATTAAGATTATCCGATCCTGACTTATCTACTGTCAATTTTTCTGTAAATTATAATATGTGTTCAAGTAGAACTTGCTAGTGAAGGTTTCACAAAGGATTTGTGAGTTACTTTATACCTGTTTTTACTTCCTAATTGTTGTTTTCCTTGTCAAGCCTATTTTAATCTTTTAAATGATAAATTACAACAACTAGTATAGTATGAGTGAGAATCATTAAGAGGATCCAATGATGACTTATCTACTATACATTTTGCTGTAAATCATAATATCAGTTTAAGTAGAAATTTTTAGTGAAGGTTTCACAAAGGATTTGTGAAATACTTTATACTCTTTCCTACTTTCTAACTGTTATTCTCCTTGTCGAAAAACAGAGTTTGCTACAAGGCTTTATGTAGTTGAAGTGGCTAACTTAATATAATCAATTTCTTAGGATAAGTATCAGCTACCTGTTCTCTTTCCTTTTCTCCCTTATACTATTCACTTAACCATACAATTTATGCTTGCCACAACTTGCCAAATGCATGAAAGTTAAAGAGGAACACAATCATTTCAAAACTCCTTTAGAAGCCATCCCACCACTCAAAAAACCCTTTTAAATTTTGAAATGAAATCATGATGTGTAAGGCTTACTCCTTTTGTAGTCTACGAGTAACTCCTTGCGCTAATTAATCTATCTCCAGAATCAGAGAAGTGATATCGAGAGATAAAAAAATGCTTGAATAAAAAACATTACTTTGATCAAGATTTACGACGATCTTACCAAAACTACACTTAATGATCCAACGCAGCTCATTCTTCATAAGGGGAACAAGCAACGAACTCCATCCATAGCTTCACAGGACAATTGTCAATAGCCTCCAAAAAACATAGGCACCATCGTTCACCATGAGGCAAAAAGGTTTAACTAGCATGAAAACTGCATGAATAGGAATGTAACTCACTTCCATTGCACTGTTATGGGAAAATCCACAACAATAAGGGGACCTTCACTATCGTAGTTTCAATGTGAAATTCAACCTTCAATGTTGAATGCAACTTGAACCTTCAAGTGGGACCTTCAAGCATTCAACATGAGACCTTCAATGTGAACTTTGAACCACTACAGTTGTGGGAAGATCCACTCCTTAGCACATATCGCTAAGGTGATTCTATCTATACCTATCAACCTCCTCGCAGCACTAATTCATTCACCCCATGACCCTATTTTCTATGCCATAGCACAAATCATTGAGGAGATTGGTCACAACTGATCACAAATCTTCTACTCACAACACTGTCTTGGAGGCTTCCCTCTCCTACTCTCACACAACCCTCAGTAGTGAACGCAATCAAGGGGATGAAACTGAATTCTACGTGAGCCACGCAAATTCGTAGCCAATCTGCCATTTCGGCCACTTTGGCCATGGTGCCTTTAATCAGGCTTTGAATTCTACGATCGACCATGTAGATCCACCACGATCAACTACCTACCAATGATCCACCATAGCACGACCAGTCATAATTCTATAGCAGTGCGGATGTAACATAACAGATCCACACTTTATGGGAACACTATTTGTAAAGTGTGTATGGGAGGGTCAATCAACGCATGAATAAGATTTAAACCTGCATTGAGCCCCAGCCAAGTTTCAATTGACCAACGTGTATATTTGACCAAAACTACGCATTGCTCTCTTCACCTCAAAAAAAAAGATTCTTGCTTTTCCTAAACACCACGCCTCCTCACCAGGCCTCCTTCTTACTAGCCACTAAGGGCCACAATTCTTCCACTTAGGCACTCACATAGCCACCAAACGTCACCAACTTTGATACCATGTTAACAATGGAAGAAATAATATATATTCTGAAACATAGCAACTCATGGTTGAGAAAGCTACACTTGGAGATTGCCTCATGGAGAATTATTAGCATTGACCATTATTAATCAAGAATATATAAGTTTACATGAGAATAGGAGAGTTAGAACTAACACCTATAAAATAGGAACTAATTACTAAGCCAAGACACATGCACAACTAATGAACACATTTTCTCCAATAATACACATTCTCCATTAATTCCAACACTTTATATTGTACTCTTAAAGAATTTGGAAAGTTGTTTAGAAGAGTAAAAGGGAACCTCCATAGGCATCTTAGTCCAACATCTACCTTTTAGCATCCATTTGGCATTAATGTAGTTTGAAGTTTCCAAATCTTGCATTCTCTATTAGACTCAGCGGTTGGGATAGATAAAATGAAGTAATGTCACTTAATGAAGTACTCACATGGCACGATAGTTAAGGATGTTACATGCTCCCAAAGAGGGTCTAGTGCCTTATTTCATAAGGCTCATAATAATTCACATGGTGTTTTGAAGCAATAATGGAGAAAATAAAAATCGAATAAGCTAATACTAAGAAATGGGTATTGTTACATCCCACTTTGTGAACTCGCAACAACTCATAACTAATGTATAAATATTAAGTATATGGGTTTTTTTTCTTTATAGTGAATGCTAACTTGCTGAGGCCTAGGATGAAATATTTTCATTGCAACCATAATATAAAGAATGTCATTGATGGAATCCAATTTTTCTTAATGAAATACATGCTACACAAATTTGTGCTGTCAAATGTATGTGTAGTCATACATTTTATATATTTCACTTTTTTCAATAATATTTTATATGGATAAATGTCTTTTGGATAAATCACATCATTAAAATTTGGTCGACGTTTCGAACCAACTAATGTGGTTCAAATCAATCAATATAGAAGAATAAATAGCCTAGATGCATCATTATCGATTCATCCTTACGACAAGGTGAAAAAGTCAATCGATCTGCAAGAATACATAGCCCAGATGCATCATTTCCCAGAGTTAGATGTTGAAAACTAACCATTAGTAAATTAGTTATTAAGGTAAATAAACTAATATTCTAAAATTGGTTGCTAGGAAATATTTATTAAAATATTATATATTTAATTATAAAGTAGTTGTTAGGAATAATTATATATATAATTAATTTTTAATATAGTGAGAATGATTCATAATTAATTAAAATAATACTATAGGGTTAGGAGTTTGTTACAAAATATTATTTATTTATAAAGTATTTGTTAGGAGTTAATTTATTTTAATTATATTAATAAATTGGTATATAATCTTGCAAAATTTAGAATAACAAAGTTATAGGGGTTAAGATTGGTTCAGAATTACTTATTACATATATATATACTATATCTATATTATATATATATATATATATTATATATATATATATATATTATATATATATACAATTCATAAATTAATTAAAATGATGTTGTAACGGTTAAGAATTACTTACAAATTAATATTTATATATAAAGTAGTTATTTGGAGTTTATATTTTTAATTATATTAAATAAATTATTTATAATATTGCACAAATTAAATAATAATAAAGTTATAGGGTTAAGAATTGGTTCCAAAATCTTTATATTTTTATTTAAAAATAGTTAGGAGTCTATTTATTTATTTTAATTATTATAATATTTATTATATTAGAAATAAGACTTATATTTTCAAGATGATCTTCCCCAATCATGTATTCTTTCAGCATACCTTTGCACCTTTAGGGACAATTGCTAGTTATATAACAATGTTGGTTATATTTCAATAATATGCCTTTGCCCTAATATGTTTCATTATTCAATTTTCTCTCTTTGTTTGTGAGCTCACATAATATGATAATTATATAAAAATGATTGTGACTATGTGTTTATTTTTCTCCGTGTTCCTGATCTAACATAGCATGATAATTATATAACAATGTTTGTGACTATTTGTTTATTTTTCTATATTGTGATGTTTTGTTATTATGTTTTTTCCTAATAATTTTATCATCTAAGATGACGATGTAAATAGCTACGTATATATATTGTGTGAGTGCGTGTGTGGTGGAGAAGGAAAAATTTCCAAATGGTCTATAAGTTTTTATACTATTTGATGTTCATGGGAGGATGGTCATCCATATAATGTGAGAGACATGTAGCTGAAAGATGAATGTTATGTGTATGTTGGGATTTGTTTTAAATATTTATGTCATGCTTTCCCCTTGGAAAAATCATAATTCTCATTAGTAAAGGAAAATTACATATTGTTGATGCAAAGCGCATATGTTGTGTGTGAGGCAACGTGCATAGCAAGTAAGAAATTAACAAAAATAGAGCAGTGCACTCCACACAAGGAGGCATTGTACTTCAGTAATTGTTCAAATTATAGGTTAAGAAAAAACTCTACATAGAGAGTATGTATGATTGTCATTTGTGTACATCTGATAATTTAAAAGAGCGTAATATTATTTATATAAGCAGAAAAAACAGGCTCCGACTGAGCCAGCTTTAGTCTGTAATGTCCATGAAAGGTCGATGGTAATACAAGTAGTGTGCAACTTCCTTGGATAATAGATTGACATATGAGTTGTGTTCCCTGTAAATATGACGATAGACAAATGAATCAAAATGTGTGAACAATTTTTGAGTCCCCAAACATTTGGAGATTCCTTCAATGTTTTTCCAAAGCAAATTGAATGAGGTATTTAGCTATAATTAGTTCAAAAAAATTGTTTATGCCCCTCCCTAGGCCCATTTGGATATCGAAATGATGGGATTCGAATAGGTACAAAATTGCTCCACCCCTGCAGCCATCTTCCTGTGTTAACCCGTCGAAGTATGCCCATGGTTGAGAGTGATTGATGTTCAGGGACAATGTGCTTGGGTGTAGAGTTTTCCTCTTCTTTAGGTATGGTGTGATAGTCTGTCAGAAGGTAAGCAGTGATGGAGGGCTAATGAGGAGCAATGTCCTAGAAGATGTATCTATTACGGGCTATCCATATTGCCCAACAGATGAGCAGAGGAAGGTAACTAGCCTTTTTCGGTGTCGCTGAAGTCCACCATGTGGACCAAGCATCCTTTACTGTCAAGCCCTGCCAATCGCATTGGGTGGGTATGGTTAATAGGATAGAGTTATAGAGATCCTTTGTGATTGAGAAGATGAGGAAAATATGGTCTGAATATTCGGTGTTGTTCTTACACAAAAAACACCAGAAAGGTCCTTTCTATGCTCTTTTGATTATTGTCACCTGTAGAAGTCTTATTTTTTAGAACCGCCCACATGAATAATCGGGTCCCGGGAGGCACTTTTAGTTTCCACATGTTTTTCCACCAATGTTCAAAAGCTTGTGGTCTACGAATATCAGTTAGGACGAGATGTCCCTCCTTAGGGGAGTATCTCCCATTTTTTGCATGCGCCCAGATTATCTCGTCCTCCACTTCGACAATTCTAATATACAATTCGGTTAAGGTTGTTGTGCATTCTACCCAATGTTCTTCCCAATGCTTAGGGATGTGCAGATTGCATGCGGTTTTTCAGGTTTGCTGTAAAATGGTGATGCATTCCATGTCCACGATGTGACTGATATGGATGATACCTGAATTGTTAAGGTGTAGCTTAAGCTCATCAGGCAACCTGTGAGCGTTACCACAACCGATCCAAGGGTCTACACCTAATAACATTGATGTGCCAGATTGAATTCTCTAGGTAAGTCCCCCTTGGATAATGGACATCAAGTTTAGCACAACTTTCCAGATGATTGATATCCCTATTTTGTTCCAGTGTGGCTATTGAAGCTAGTCCATCAGGTTTAGTGGGGCTATGTATTTTGAAGAGGGCACCATAGTCCACACGCTATTTGAAGTGATTGATTTTTAGCCAAGCTTGACCACTAGTGTAGAGGAGAAGTCTTCCAATTTTTTAATGCCCCACCCTCCCCATTTCTTAGGGAGAGTAAGCGCTTCCCATTTGGCCCAGGAAAATATTATCCCTAATTGATTTCCTTTCCAGAGAAACCTACAATAGATATTTTGTATCCTAAAGAGGATACCTTTGGGTATCCATGCTAGAGACATCCAATATACTGTAGTGGCTTTGAGAACAACTTTGATGAATAAAAATCTGCCTACTCTGGAAAGGTACTTGTGGTACCAAATGTTGAGCCTCCTTTCCATGTTAGAAATTAACTAATTCCACTCTACTATCTTGTATCCATGGGGCTTTAGCATGTATCCCAGATATCTAAGGCCATCCTCCATCTGTAGAAGGGTAAAAGGGAATCTATGAAGTGCATATTGAATCTCATGGGGAGAGAATCTGGTGGCTGTAATGGTGGATTTGGTGTTGTTAATGACCATACATGTAGCCGTTTGAAATAAAGAGAATGTGTTTTGTAATATATTGAGATCGCCAATGCCACCATTGAGGAAAATCAACAAATCATCCACAAAAAGTAGATGAGTCAAAATGCATTTGTCAGTGATTTTGATTCCTTTCAGCTTTTCCCTACTATGTTCCTCTTTTATAAGATTTCTAAGCCCTTCGATGATGAGTAAAAATAATAATGGGGACAAAGCGAAACCCTTCCTGATGCCTCTTTTGTAGTGAAAGAAGGGCAATGCTGCCACATTGAAAAGGACACTGAAAAATATATTTGTTATACAACACATAATCCATTTTATAAACTCATAAGGGAAACCTAGATGAGTTAGGAGCATTCTGATGAACAAACAACTTTCTCTATCAAATGCTTTCGAGAGATCTACCTTTAAGATCATACCTTTCATATTCTTCTTTTCAATAGAGTGCAGTACTTCTTGTACAGTTCCAACAACCTCATGGATCTATCGATCTTGCATAAAGGAAAATTGCTTAGAAGATATGTGGGTGGATAGGATGGGACGGAGGCAATTGGCTATGATTTTGGCAATGATTGTGTATATGCAGTTGCATAGGGAGATGGGATGGAAGTCATCAAAGGAGATAGGGTTGTTTGATTTGGGGATGAGGGCAATGAAGGTGGAATTGAAAGCCTCATACATCTTTCCATTGATCTGAAAATATTTAACAACTTTTAGAAGATCTTCTCCAAGAGTATTAAAAAAATCCATGTAGAACTCTACCAACCAACCATCTGGTCTTGGACTCCTGTCACACTTGAACCATTTTAAGGTAGCTTAAAGTTCCCCCATTTTTACCTTCCTATTCTGTTCCATGGCGGTCTCATCATCCACAAACCGAGGAAATAGTTGTGCTACTCGAATGACTTCAGCAAGAGTGGCATTGGGAGGTTCCTTGTAGATATTCTTGAAGTGGGATGTGGCCAGGGATGCTAATTATGGGAAGGTGTTCACAATGTTTCCTTGCTCATTTGTTAGTTTCCATATGGAGTTGATGGCTTTGTGTCCATTAGAAAATCTATGAAAAAAAATTGTATTATCGTCTCCCTCTAGCAGCCATATTGCTCTGCTTCTTAGCCTCCAGGTTTCTTCTCAGTCCTCTAAAATTTTTCTTCTCATAGTTACTAAGGATGTGATCTTTTCCTTTTGTTCTTTAAAGGTAAAAACCCCTCCTTGTTCATTTTGAAGGAAACTATCTCTGCTTCAATATACCTTAGGGTTTGGTAATCATGTTCTCTCTTATTGTGCACCCAGATTTTAGATAATCTCTTCAACTCCTTTAGGTTGAGTGCAAGGCCTTCAACTATATTCCTGCCTCCAGCAGGGGGTGGGTATTCCAATAGTCAATTACCATGACGGTATAGGTTGCATCCTTTAACTAGGTGGAGTTGAATTTGAAAGGGGCTTTTGGTTTATTCAGACCTCCTCTTATTTCAAGGTATATTGGCAAATGGTCTCATATACCCCCTGATCCCACCCATTGTTGGTAGTTATATCCCATACTGAGAAGTGGCTCCTCGATGAGAAAGCGATCAAGCCTTCTAGTGAGGCTATCCTCTCCAATTCTTTTATTCCTCCAGGTAGGTTGTATTTTTGCTGATGGGATATCAATAAGACTGTGATGCTCCAGGATATTATCAAAGTAAGAAGATATGGCTTCAATCTGGGGATGATGTCGCCATGATTCCTAGAACCCGATAAAGAAATTTAAATCCCCCACAAGGATTACGTTGTAATTTTGCAGGAGATTAGTGTTAAGTAAATGTTCCCAAAAATCTGCATGGTTATGGCAAGGCCCATACACATTGATAAGTCTAATGTTTGTGCCTAGTTCAGATGAGAATATGTTTGCCCCAATGTATCCTATGCTTCCCCATATGTTACATAGTTTTATGGTTTAAGAGTTTATACCCAGAGCTATGCCTCCCAAGCATCCATTAACATAAAGGGCTTGAAAATACCAACCAGCGAGCATGGATTCTAGCAGAAGGGTGATGGCTTTAGCTAGGCGCAAAGTTTCTTCAAGGAAAATGACATTGACCAGTTTAGTGCTAAGAAGTCTGCAAATAGTTAGTTTTTTCAGGGCTAGCTAACCCTCAACAGCTAAATGAAAACAACTTCATGGAAGGGGAGCATCCAAGGTGTTCAGTGCTCTAAGTACCATGTTGATAGTGTGTTGTCTCTCAAATGCTATCTCCTCCTTGACCTGCAACTTGGACTTGGATAGGGAGGAAGGTCAGCCTCGCGGTGGCTTTGGGTGGATGAGGGGAGTATCCAGTCCAATGCCAATGGAGTCAAGGGCCTGTGATCATGCCTGGAATCAAAGCGGGTATCTGGGAGATAGAGGACCATGCTTAGAATTAGAATATTTGGAAGGGGCCACCTTCGGGAAGGATGGCGGGGTGCAAGAGTAGGTGGGAGGGGGGGTGTAGGGAGCATGCCAAGGTAATGAGGGGCTATGGTATGAAGGCAGAGGCTTGATTATTAACCAAAGATAATTCCATTCTATTAGATGAGGAATAGAGATGTACAAAGTAGGAGTTAGAGGCGAACATACCTGAAGATAGCGCAGCCTTTGCAACCTCCCTTTCCCTGGTCAAAGGAAGAGAGGGAGGCCAATATGGTGCTTTTCCACACTTCTTTGGAGCCTCCTTGGCTAGTGCATCCACTGCTACTTCAGGGATGGTGTGAGTCGTTGTAGCTTCAGAAGAGGGTTGATTCGCAGGTGCTTAAGAGTCCTTTGTAGGTATAGTCTTTCCATTTTCCCTTGCTCTTGCCTTGCCATTCAGGGGGTAGTCCCTGAATAGGTGACCCACCTTATGGCACATCCTGTACCTAAAGGGAACCCCCTTGTAATCAATAATATACAACTGGGAGAAATTTCTCCATTGTAGTGTGATGTGTTCTTGTAGACCCTCTCAAGTGTCTAGGTGAACCAGAATCCTCGTGTATGCCATGACACTAGTGGAGAGGTATGATTTATCATGCTCCAGATAAGTGCCTAGAGAGTTACCAATGTGCCAAAAGATGTCTTCAGACTGAAGTGAAGAGGTAAGCCTGGTAGATGGACCCATAGTGGCCCAACTCTGAGCTACTCCCTCTCAGGGTTGAAGAGAGGGTTCCATCAACGCAGGAGAACGGGGGCTTGTTCAATGTGCCAGAATGAGGACATGACTCAATTTGTATGCTTGGCTCTAATGAAATGCAGCATGAACCACCCTCTGACAAAGGTTTGGATGAAAGGTAGCTCAACCAAATGTTGTCCCCAAACTTCTACCGTCTATTGCTTGAGCCAAGTCATAGTGTAGTTTCTTCCCCGAACCCTACCAAGCAGGACTTGGTTAGCTATATCCATTATTTCTCCCCACTGTATATCCTCACCCAAGCATATTATGATGTCTTGTGCCCTGGATTTAACACACTTTTGTTTTTTTCTCAATCTGTGGTCCACATTGGTGGTGTCCTGCTGGGATCCACTTGTAGGAGGGTTAGGTTGAGGGTTTTCATGGTACAGATAGGACCCTGAGGGGAAAGCATTTTAGGGAGGTGGTATGCCTATGAAACTTATGGAGAGGGGAGCAGATAAAGGTGCTGCAAGAGGATTCCCTTGCACCGTGACTGAGGGTTCCTCAGGGGGAGTACATGAGGGGATATGAGATCCAACGAATGGAGGGAAGGGTGGACGGCTTGAGGAAAAAGGATCTAGGTTAGGGCCGATGCACCGAGATACAAAATGTAGGGAGGATGGTGATGGCGGAAAGCTAGTGAATATCGTCCAGGAGGGGGTGGCCTTTGGTAGGGTTATGATTGAGCATGAGGGCCCTGAGATCAAGGGAGAGGTCGCCATAGTATCCGATAGTTCACTATAGAAAGGGAGTATGCCTTTCATGTTCTCTTGCGGGGTTGTCCAAATGGAGACACCCTCTAACAGGCCTTCTAAATAATATACAATATCCATTTCCATAATTTCTATGAGAGTTATGCGCCAGCTACCACCGTAAAATGTAAAAACCCGTTGCTATAGTGACCGAGAGCAGGATGGGGGAGATGGTGAGGGCATAACAGAGTCACATGAAGAGATGAAATGAAACCATGAACATGGAATTCCAAGTGATGAACGATGTCAGGTAGGTACGACATCAGGGGGAGACATAACTGATTGAAAATGAGAGGGAGGGTGCATCAAAACATTACTACAGACAAACCCTATCCCTTGTCAATCGGGTTCTGGAGCTCCATCTTGATCTTACCCAAATTTTCCGCTCATAATATCGAACTTCTTCTTAAGGATCATCTTCAGATTTCCTGTTGATCTTTATATCATGTTCCTTAAGAAACACATCAATTTTATTTACTTATTTTTATTTTATAAAATGGAGTTATTTTATTGATAAGCTCTATCCAATGATTGTTTGCTACATTATTAATTTAGATCTTCTAGAGTCCTCCACCACCTAACCCCAGAAGATGAATGAACCATATACTAAATTTTTCCTTCTAAATTTTTGACCCCAAGTCTTGATTTTATTTACAAGATTCTAATGTGAGTAACTCTATTTGTGCATTCACTTCCTTTCCCACTTCCAATCAGACTTATACCGTTTTCAACAATTTAACTATTAATAAGTGCTCTTGTCCTATATTGTAATTTGAGTCATAACATATGTCCAACAATGAAGCGCTTCTCATGTATGGTTAACTAACCTAAATTGTAGAACATATGGTGATGTCATGTTAATTTATTAGGTACAATAACTATATGGTTTTTGATTATCACTGAGCTCCTATTATGAGGTTAACAATCAGTTTAATGGTTAATTCATATGATTTTTTTTAATAAGTTTGAGTCCTTTTAAACCATCTCAAAGTGTGAGTTCTTGGATAGAATGGCCAACTAATTTAATCGACCTTACTCTGTCCACATGATTTACCTCACCACTCCACATGGTTGTTGTAAGGTTAATGGACTATGGTTAATTGGATGGGTGGGATTGCTCCCCTTATATCAAACAATGTATCCTTGCAATCGTAACCCTAGTTTTTCCTTGTTGTCCCTTTCCCTCTCATTTGGTTTGTGAAACTTCTAGAGGTTCATTTTAGCATTTTCGCTACCAAATCTTTCTCTTGCCTATTAGCATCGAGATGAATCCATGGCAGCAAAGCAAACCTCGTGGTAAGATGGCAGAAATTACATGTGCTTACTCTCAACCTCTTGCCTTTTCTTTATTATTTATTTATTTTACTCTTCATAATTTTAATTTATGGATCCTTTCATTTCTTATGTTATAGGTGTAGAATAAACACTGACAATGGAGCTAAACCTAAAGAAAAATTTATTTATAGTTCAATGGTTTCTTTTATTTTCCTCTTCCCCTATGGGTTGGGTTTTTTATTTCTTAAGTTTCATTTACATTAAAGTTTTGGGGTCTTCCTTGATTTGATTAACTAGAGGGAAAATGATTGTGGAATCATAGGTAAACCCACATCAGGTGACATTTTTTATCTCTTGAATCAGTTACCGGAGAATCCACAGTATGAAAATTTTTATGCCAACATTTCAAATCCCAACTGGGATCCATCATCAGGACTTATGAATGATGATAAAAGAGCTGCTTAGAAGGAATCCGCAGCTCTTCTTGCTATCCTCACTCTAAATATTTCGAGTAAAAGGATTTCTCTCCAAGCATCCCCTCCGTATAGGGACAAGATTATAGATTTAAGAGATCTGTGGTTTGTATCTTTTGAATGAGTTACCGGAGAATCCACAGTATGAACATTTTTATGCCAACGTTTCAAATCCCAACTGGGATCCATCATCAGGACTTATGAATGATGATAAAAGAAGAGCTGCTTAGAAGGAATCCGCAACGTTTCTTGATATCCTCACTTTAAATCTTTCGAGTAAAAGGATTTCACTCCAAGCATCCCCTCCATATAGGGACAAGATTATGGATTTAAGAGATCTGTGGTTTGTATCTTTTGAATCAGTTACCGAAGAATCCACAGTATGAACATTTTTATGCCAACGTTTCAAATCCCAACTAGGATCCATCATCAGGACTTATGAATGATGATAAAAGAAGAGCTGCTTAGAAGGAATCCGCAACTCTTCTTGCTATCCTCACTCTAAATTTTTTATCTCTCTATGGAATCTCTTGCCTAAAAAATTTCTAGGTAAAACCCCACCTTAATAGCAGATTATTTTTTCAGTAAATTATTGTATTATCTATCAAAGCTCCCTCTTTATCCTTTATTTTAGTTTTGAACACATACCCCCCCCCATATCCCCTACACTAATTTCACTACCTTGCTTACAAGAGCACAAATAAACTAGCTCTCAACTTAACCAAGTATATTCAACATTACTTCTCAATGCCAAGGAATTTGTTTGCTTTCTATTTTCCCAGTTTATTTCAATATTTTATTCATACTCGATATAATTTTGTTATTGGTTTTTGTTCCTTTTTTAGGTATGAAAGTTGTGCACTCGGTAGCTCCTATCTAACTTCAACAAATTCTTGATGTTGACTGACATACTTTTCCCCTCTCCAGGTTGGTGCTCTACACATATTCTGAGGGCGGGTGTTTCTTCGGTTATGAGCATGGTGTAATTATTTGAGGTGAAGACAAACTACTAGTTGTGGTTATCTAGTGTCCATAAGATTTCTTCTGTTATTTCAATGGTTTTTCTTTGTATATTGTTATACTGAGAGGAATTTAGGGAACTATTTCCGGATTACAACCTCGATTTAAACCATGTATTGTAATTTGAAACTTTGGAAGAAGGTTTTAGTTTTCTGGAAGACAGGCGTATCCAATTATACAATCGTAACCCTCTAGGGCACTACTCTTTAATTTCTTTTAATTCATTGTTTGAAGTTTGTTTGTTCTATTTGGTGAGAAAGATCATAACTCTTAGTTTGAAGGGTTTATATACCAGTTGTATTGTAGTTATATTATTATGATGAATATTCTTATATTATATAATATAGCAAGAGAGAGAGAGAGAGAGAGAGAGAGAGAGAGATAAACTCACTTAGATCTTTCCTTTCAACTTAAATTCCTGGATATGCTATTTAATTTTGGAAAGTGAATGAGTCTCTATGCTATATTATGTTTATTTATTAGTTTTCACTATATAAAAATTAGGTTTATCGGAACCTGAAATTCCTTCATTTCACTTGCCTTGGTCATTACTATTTATATTTTACTTACTCGGTGTTTCATTCAACGATTAGGGGTTTAATTAGCGAATAGTAGTTTAATATACATGATATTGATAGATTCATTACTTGATTAAACTGTTTATGTATACACATTCATTTGAATGAAATTGATTTCTATCCCTTCTCTCTATCTTTCAGCAATCCAATGTTTACTGTGATTTTCCATACTAGGCACCAGTTATACCCATAAAAATCAATACTCTCTCCAATAGTATATCTATCAACCATTTTTCCTCTATTAGAAATTTATTATCTTGTTCATATTTTTCTTATATGTGTTTCCAATTATAGAATTCTTCATCAGAAGGACATTCTTCTGGTTTGGAGATTGAAATACATGTTTAATTTGATGTTTCTTCCTATTGTTTAGAATTTCTCTCATACTTATTAGTTCACTAGTTAAGAAATTAAGGTATTACCCATGCTCTAATTTGGTAATCCCTTATGAAATTATCTCAATTATTTACTGGTCCGAGTCATCAATTAAATACCAGAATTTGTTTTTTCTTCTTTGCTTTTCATTTGTCGAATTATATGTTCCATGGTTATTCCCTTACCCAAATTTCCACCAGCAATCTAAAAATCTATTGACTCTTTTCAATATCTCTCGCTCTAACTCAGAGGAAAGAAATATATACAACTCTTCCCCCTCACCATATGTAACTACCTTTAATCATAGGAATATGTAATTATTTTTAAACATAGGGTATCATCACTCCTTTCCTCAGTGACTAGTGGTACAAAAACAATATGCCTATAATGAATGTTTAGATAATTAACAAGTAACTTCATTAAATTTAAGTTCTAGTTAATGAACTACCCATAAAAATATCTTATAGTACCAAGAATTTTAATATAAATATAAATATAACCCACAAAATTCTTTCGATTTAGCAACCTACTATCTTCAATATTATCAAAGGTTAATAACCAACCCAAAAGAAGTAGAAATAATTCTAAACTAAGTTTATGAAAAATGACCATACTTTCAATAGTAGATTTTCCTCTAAAGGAAATCAAATTCTAACTGTAACTGTGGCATGGAAGAAACCACTTGAATACCCTACAACCATTTCCACTCTATACTCCAGGAATCATCCCAGGAAGAAACATTATCCTCCCAACCTTGAACTGATCCTCTAGTTCCCCCCGAGGAGAGATTATTTTTTTCTCCTCTTAGGAATCAATAACCTCTTATGATTCCATATGAGGTATCTTATGCCTTTGTTCCATAGAATATTTTCCTTAGTAGCGTCCCACTTGTTAGGGTCTGCCAACCCACTAACCTAGGCTTTTCTTTCTTTAAATCCCGCCTTTCTCTCCCACGATGCTTTATCCCACCCTTTTCTTTGTGTTTTTCTGCAACTGTGTAATTTAGTAGATTTTCTCTCCCATCATATTAAATCTTGCTAATCAACCCCTAGAAGGTTTTAAGCGTGATTTAAGGGAAGATTGTCTTGATCTTATTCTTCAACCTTGGTTTCTAAATTTTGGCAATAATCTCTTTCACTCTAATGTTTCTTTCACAAGTAATTTCCAGTTTTCCTTTTCATTAATAAATTCATTTATTACATCATCATACTTCATGGCTTTCTAGCCACCAAAACTAAAATAGTTCAATCTGAAAACAAAAGATATTGATAGAGAAACAAAGGGGTATTACATTTCCCCCTCTTTATAATAACACCATCCTTGGTGTTTATTATTCATTTGCTCCATTCTTGAACAATTTTTTCCCTTGAGGAAAAATCGTAATTTCCATTAATTTGAAAATTACATGTTGTAGATGCGTGAAGAAGCATATGCTGTAGGATGGGGTGACTCGCCCTTCAGTTATATAAAGTAAAAAAAACCCCTGTAGGGTGCTTTGATAGTAAGTGCATAATTACATGTCAAAATATATCCATTCTTGAACAATTCTAGGTAAGATTCTTTCATTGTATCATCTCACACAAAAGTAGTCTTCTCGGGTCTAAAGTGCCTGCACTACACTTTAACTTGAGCGACGACTCCCTTTGAGAGGAATATCTCTTTCCAATATAAAATGCGGAGTGTCTTTGGTAGGAATATTGTTCGTGTTCCACATATCTCAAATTCCAATCAATCATGTGAGAATTATCATGGATATACTTCTTTAATAAAAACACATGAAAAACATTGTGAACTTTAATATGACTAGGCAAATCCCACTGATATGCCATTAGACAAACTCTATCCAACATTTCAAAAGGCCCACGGAATTGTCGTGCCAACTTTGCACAAGTCATGGTTCTTAGGGTACTTTTTCTCAGTTTTAATCTTAAGTAAACATTGTATCAATTGTTAAATTATTTATGAATTATCTTCTTGTCCACGTAACATTTTTTCATGTCTTGTGCTATTTTGATATTTTCTATAATCTTCTGCACCACTTGTTCCATTTTCTACAAAGCATCGAGTTCCAATATTAGTCTATCCTCTGGCTGACTCCAACTGAGTGATGTATCAAATTTTTATGCCATACAAAGCTTCAAACATACACATTTTAACTAAATTTTGGTAGATTTTGTTGTAAGAAAGCTATATTAAATGCACAAAATCCTCCCATTTGGTAAGTCAATCCATGACATACATTCGTAGCATATCCTCCAGGATCTGATTTGTCCTTTCTATCTGTCCATTCATTTGAGGATGATATGTAGTGTTGAAATTTAATTGAGTTCCCATGCCCTTGAACAGAGCTTTCCAAAGCTTGGAGGTAAATTTAGCATCTCTTTCTCACACTACCATCTTTGGTATACCATGCAAGTGGAAAATTTCCTTCATCAAAATATTATCAATCTATGCGGTTCCAAAAGTAGACTACAATGGTATGGTGCTTTAGTCAAAGTATTCACCACTACCATGATGGAGTCATGTTGTTGTTTTGTCCTTGGTAAATCCTATAATAAAATCCAATGAAATCACTTCCCACTTTGACTTAGGAATGGGTAGTGAGTTTAGCAACCCAGTAGGATGTTGGTGTTCCACCTCTACTATTTAACATTCTATGCATTTTCTAAGTATTCTGCTGCCTCTCTTTTCATGCTAGGCCAAAAAGATTCTTTCCTTAATGTTGTTATCATTTTTTGATATTCAGGCTGACCTGCATATGGTTTCTTGTGATATTGATCTAATATTATCTCTTTAAACAAATCAAATTGGGGACATACAATCTACTCCTGTAATTACTAGTTTTTCTAAGTTCTCCCCATAACATGGGATTTCTTTGTGCTACAATTTCTGTTGAATTTCCGCATGTTTATGGCCTTCTGACATGGAATTTATAATCTTCTCCATTTTTTTTAATACTATTAACAACTACTTTCGTTACCACATGTGCATGTCTTCTTAGAGCATGTGTAATTTTATTTTATTTTCCCTTTATTTGTTTAATATCAAAATCAAATTCACTAAGGAAAACTAGCCACCTGGACCGTCTAGCATTGAGATCGGGTTGGTTGAAAAAAATATTTTAGGCTAATATGATCTATTAATAAGGTATTTTTTTTCCAATAGGTAATGCCTCCACATATTTAAAGCATGTATTGCTGCAACCAACCACAGATAATATACAACACAATTATTTTCATGTGTTTTTAGTTTCCTAGACTCATAGGCTATTACTACGTTTTCTTACATCAAAACACCCCCAAGAACTTCCATACAAACATCTGTGCACACGATGAACTACTTATTTGGGTTTGCAATTTTTAATATAGGAGCTGCTATCATAATTTTTTTAATTTGTCAAAACATTCATAACATTTGGCTGTCAAATCATATTTTATTCCCTTTTTCAGTAAGGATGTAAAGGGGTGAGCCAATTTTGAAAATCCTTCTATAAATCTTTGATAATATCATGTGATCCCCATAAATGAGAAAACTACTAACACATCCTTTGGTATGGGCCAATTATTAATAGCCTTAACCTTTTCAATATGAATAGATAATCCCTCCTTGGAAATGATATGTCCTAGATACTATATTTTGTCTTTGTAAAACTCACATTTGTTGAGTTTTGCATATAGTTAAGGTTCTCTTAAATTTTGTAACACAAATTTCAGATGTTTCTTGTGCTCTTCTTAATTTTTAGAATACACTAAAATTTCATCTATGGATACTAACATGAATATATCATGGTATTTGTGAAGTACTCTGTTCATTAGACACATAAAGGTTGCTGGTGCATTAGTGAGACCAAAGGGTAACACTATGAACTCATAGTTCCCATGTCTATTTCTAAAAGTTGTCTTGTGAATATCTTCATCTTTTATATGCAATTGGTGATAGACGATCCTTAAATCAATCTTTGAAAAAATAGTTGCTCCCCTCACTTGATCAAATAAATCATTAATTCAAGGCCATAGGTATTTATTTTTGACAGTTAACTTATTCAACTCATGATAATTAATGTACACTCTAAATGTGCCATCCTTCTTCTTGACTAATAATATAACCCTCCTCTCCCCCTCCACAATGAAACATTGGGTTTGATGTAACCTTTGTCTAATAGTTCCTGTAACTGAATTTTTAGTTCCATTAACTCTGGTATGCTCATTCGATATGGGGCTCTAGATACTAGGGTGACACCTGGTATTAAATCAATGCAGAAATATATATCCCTACAAGGGGGTAAACTTGGGATTTCTTTCGGAAAAACATCTTGAAAATCTCTGATGACTAGTAGGGCCTCTAAATTTCCGTTTTATGTTTGATGTTTATTTGTTTCCATCTGCACCAGGTATACGAACATCATTTTTTTTCATTTCCGTTCAGTTGTAAAGTTGAAATTTATCGAAATGATATTGGTTTTGGTTTACCTCTAATTAGTCTAGTTTTCCTGTCTTGACTAATACAGCTCATTGTTTTCTCCAAACAGTTTATAATAGCTCCCTGTTTCTCTAACCAGTTCATGCATATTAATATATCATACGATCCTAAAGGAAGAATTCTTAAATCTACTTTTGTTGAATAACCATTTAAATCAATGGGACACTATCATATTTGACTAGTTACCTTCTTTCTGGTACTAGTTGCTAACTATACCAACCATGAATTCTTGAATTTTTCATATTTTAATTTATAGTTTTCCACAATTTGTGGGCTAACGTAACTTAAAATAGCCCCTAGATCAACTAAAACAGAAACATATTGGTTTGAAATGGTATCTTCAATTTCTATCATGGTATATTGATGTTTATCTTGTCTGTCCTTTAGTATCACATTGATCCTTGGTATATTTTTGGCAACATCGTTCATAGTCATTGCTTCATGGACTGCTTGAATAGTTTGAAGAGATCATAGATTATGCAAACAATCTCTTAATAAGTGTGGTTCACTGCAACCCAAATGCTTCAACAACCCTCTTTCCTTGACCCCACTACTCTTTTTGTTATTCAGTTCCATGGAATTTGACCTAGTGCAAGATTGTGCAGGTTGAATTACATCTTCCTTGTTGAATTCATTCCTTTGATGATCCTTTCCAAAAAAATTTAAGATACAGAGGCTTCTCGCTTTTGATATTTATTTTAGACATGGTTTTGTCCTTACATTAACATGGTTTTAAACCTTCAGTTCTATTTTTGAATTGTCGGTAGCACAATCTAGCTTTTCTTACTGTCTTCTCTGTTGGCTTAGGACTATCAAACTCAATCCTTTCTTTGTAAGGTGTCAGTTAAAAGTTCAAAACTCAATGTACCTTGGTTTTCTCTTATTTAATATATAGGGAACATACTCTAACAAGTTTGTAAATTTTGCTACAAACACATCCATAGTAATTTCTCCCAACCTTAACTCATGGAACTCCTTGACACAATTATCATATTATCGCTCACTCAGGTATCGAGACTTAAATTGTTTCTAAAATTCCTTCCAAGAAACTGTGTTTTATTCCAACAAATGTACACTTTTGGCCTGTTCCCACCAAAGAGTAGCTTTGCCCCGCAACTAGTAAATAGTCAATATCGTCTTCAAATTACTTTCCAACTCATATACCTGAAAATATTTAATCATGTTAAGAAGCCATGCTTCTGCATCTTCTTCCCTTTCCCCATCAAACATAGGGGGTTTGATTTTCCTAAACTTGCCCTCTAACTCCGTTTTCTTCTTTTGTTTATGTGATTTCAAATATGTCTTATCTGATTCGCCTCAACTTGTGAACTTTTCTGACTTTGTTTCCACCATTTTCCTTTTCAACCCTTTTGGTTCTATGCTTCGATGGATAGACCTTTTAGTCAATTATCTTATCATTGTTTTTCGCTCTTCAAATTTT
Source organism: Pinus taeda (assembly GCA_000404065.3). Classification (NCBI taxonomy): domain Eukaryota; kingdom Viridiplantae; phylum Streptophyta; class Pinopsida; order Pinales; family Pinaceae; genus Pinus; species Pinus taeda. Next base: position 12,374 of record APFE031423778.1, on the reverse strand, counting down.
AGTAGACGCTTGTTACTACTCCTAAGATGAGCCAATTCTTGTTCCATATTTTTGATGATATCCATAAACTTAGAGCTTGGTGGGGTACTACCATTTCGTAAGTGAATGTGTAGTTCTTCACCACCTGTTATGGCTGGAGGAGAATTCTTCATCATTCTGTTTCAACCTGCTTCACTCAAGTACCTTATAAACCATACAAATTATTATCAGTATCTTACATTTATATTGCCACACATATTTCTTTTAAATATGGTGATCCCTTCTAAGCCTAATGTGGTAACTAGCATTCTAATACCATTTTTTCATGTTTCTTAAGAAACATGTCATTTTTTTATCTTTTTATAAAAAGAGTTATTTTACCAATAAGCTCTATTCAATGATTTTTTCCTACATTATTAATCTTGATCTTCTAGAATCCTCCACCACCTAACCCCAGAATATGAATGAACCATATACTAAATTTTTCCTTCTACAGATATTATCAAAAGTAAAATGCATGAATACGTCTTGCAGATTAACTATTCTGCAGCTAGAACAGGCGGCGACCAGTATTGGAATCAAACGCCCTGTCACAGACTCTTGCAGGGATTCTGTGGCGGCTTCCCATTCAGGATGCCCACTTGCTTCTGCATAAGTTTGTGGATCAGATCCATGCATCATATAAGCATGCATGGACATGTATGGCTCCATAGCTAAGAGTGTTTGCGGATCTTCCTCAAACAGAGGGATAGAGGCAGGATCATCAAGGATATCACTCATGCTGCGCCATTTCTGTGTTGAAGGTGGTCGAGAATCTTCCGAACTACGTGCAGAACTATGATCTCGATGTTCAACAATTGGTGGTCTAACCGGGGTCACAGGAAGAGACTCATCGTCATCAGAATGCTGGTATGAAGTTTCATCTGCATACTCGTCAATGATTGGTGATGGAAACTTGGTAACAAGTTCATCTACTGGTGCATGCGAAATATCTTTGTCAAAAATTACACTCATTTCTTCATTTTCATGCGTAAGTAGCAAAGTGGAATCAACTTTACTGTGATCAAGAGAAAAGAGAAAAGATTGCCATATTTCATCCTGTTTTCCAAACAATCCTTCCAAAATTTTCCATTCTTCATTTGGAGTTGAACATGATTAAACATTAAATAGCAGTTCCGGAGAAATAGATAAACATAGGATGCCAAAGGCCTCGTCCATGCGATTGAAATATCTTGATTTCTCTATTGCCGATGTTGGTTCAACCTCTGTTTCCATGGTTATTCGAAATAAGCCTCTACTTCTGAGATGAAGTTGAATCTTTGGCTTCCATTCGAAATAATTATATGGAGTGAGAATTGCCGATTGTGAAAACTCCAATTGAGACTCCATTCTTTGTTGTTGCTTCAATCTTCTGAACCTGCAAATAAAATTGCTTGTGCACTGATTACAAATCCCAAAGCTCTGATACCATGTAATATTTTTGAGATCCACAGATCTAGATCTGCAAAACAATAAACAAGCTTGTAAGAGAAGGAAGGAAGCGAGCAAGAATTGAGAAAAGAATGAAATCCATTGATTCTGCAATATTGGTTTTAGAATAAATACATAAAAGCAACTAAGTTAAGCTTAGTTGTACATGCAATAACTAAAGCTAACTAAAGCTAAGTGTGCTTTATCTTATGTTAATGTGTACATGTACCACATGCAAGCAATAAGTTAGCAGGAGCTAATCTAGGTGCATGTACACCAACACAGCTAGTCTAAGTGCATGTACACCAACACAACTAGTCTAAGTGCATGCAGACCAACACCTAGTCATCAATGAAATACCATAATTTTTTTTTATCCGTTGAATTACATGTTGTATGGTTCTTCCCTTGCCCCAAATTGTCACCCGTAATCTAAAACTTCATTGAATCTTTTCAACTCGCTCTAACTCAGTCGCACAGATAGATGCGACTCTTGCCCCTCACCATATGTAATTATTTTTAATCAAAGAAATATGTAATTATTTTTAGTCATAGGGTAAAATTATTCCTTTCCTCGATGCTTAGTGGTACAAAAACAACATGCCTGTAACGAATGTTTAGATAATTTACAAGAGGCTTCATTAAATTTAAGCTCTAGTTTATAATATTCTCTACTACTTCATATCACCAAGACCATTCCATACATACCAGAGAGAAGACAAATTTGAAAAAAGACAAATTTCAAAAATATTAGTTTTCAGATTTCATAACATTCAATAAACTACCCATGAGAATATCTTATAGTACCAAGACTTTTAACATAAATATAGATATAATGAGCATAATCCTTTTTGATTTACCAACCTACTATCTTCAATATTCCCAAAGGTTAATAACAAACCCAACATCAATAGAAATACTTCTGAACAATGCTTATTAAAAAAGACCATACTTTCAACAGTAGAGTCTACTTTAAAGGTAATCAAATTCTAACGGTAATTGTGGCACGGAAGAATCCACTTGAATACCCTAAGCCCACTTTTCTCTATACTGTTGGAATCGTCCAAGGAAGAAACACTATCTTCCCAACGTTGAACTAACCCTTCAGTTCCACTCGAGCCGAGATTATTCTTTTGTCGTCCCAGGAATCAACAACCACTTGTGACCACTTGTGATTCCATATGAAGTATTTTACGCCTTTTTTTCCTTAGCATATTTTTCTTTAGCAGTGTCCTTATTTTCAGGGCTGCCAACCTACTAATCTAGGCTTTTTTTTCTTTAAAGCCCACTTTTTTCTCCCATAATGCTTTATCCCACTTTTTTCTCAATATTTTGCCAACCTACTAACCTAAGCTTTTTTTCTTTAAAACTCACCTTTCTCTCCAACAGGACACTTTATCCCACTTTTTGCTCAATATTTTTTTGCAGCTGAATGATTTAATATATTTTCTCTTCGTCATATTAGATCTTGCTAATCCACCCGTAGGAATTTTTTAGAGTAATTTAAAAGAAAATTATCTTGATTTTATCCACCAACATTGGATTCAAGATTTTGGCAATAATCTCTACTTTAGTGTTTTTTTCCCATAATTTTTTCCTTTTCATTAATAAATTCATTCATTACATCGTCCTAAATCATGGCTTTTTAGCGAACACAACTGAAAGAATTCCATCGTAAAACAAATATATTTACATACATTCATTCATTACATCGTCCTAAATCATGGCTTTTTAGCGAACACAACTGAAAGAATTCCATCGTAAAACAAATATATTTACATACAAACAAAGGAGTATTCCTATATATATTTCATTTCATGATTGATTGTATTGGTAATGTAGTTTTCTTACATTTTTGGTAATGTATTTTTAGTTGATTGTTTTATTTTACGGTGAAATTATTCTTGAGTATCGTTTTTGAGAAAAATATTTAGGACATTAAAATGCAATTGATTTATGTTTATCTAGCAAATCCTTAATGACACACTAGGTTTTAAAAAATTCTACCTTAGGAAAAATCACAAGAATGTCTCCATGTCCTTTGATCTAGTAAGCTCTATCATCACCAAGGTAGATATTAGCACCACTGTTGGTTGCTTTAAAATTTTTGAACCAATACCTATTACCTCTCATGTGAGTGGAAGCTCCTGAATCCACAAACGAAGTTTCTCCTTCATCATTCTCAGCAGAGAAAGCATAATCATAGACAAACAGTCTTAGGTTTCGATTCTAATTTTCATTAGCAAAGTTCCCTGCATGCTTCTTATGTCTATGTCAACCTTCATCAAGCTTCTTATGGAAATTACTAGCAATGTGACCATATTTACCACAGTAAAAACACTTGATCACTGAATCATTTCTGGTTGAAGGCACACCTTGAGGTGGATCTATCTATGGTGTACCTCCGCCTTTATATCCTGCGATTTCTTTCCCTTTGAAATGTTTTCTCTTCACCATTAACTCTAGATCTGAATTCTAGGGTTTTAGAGTCATTTGCCTCTCTTCCTCTTCTATCAAGATCCCTGTCAATTCTTCAAAATTGGGGGCTTTCTCCCTTGCATTCAGGCTTGTCATAAAAATCTGATAATCATCAGTCATACCAATCATGGTAACCATGATGAGATTAGTGTTTGATATTGTCTCCCCTATATCAATCAACTTATTTCTGATCTCCTTGATCCAAGAGATGAATGCAACGATTGATTCACTCTCCTCCATTTTGATGGAGAGAATATTTCTCTTTAGGAACAATAAGCGATTTGTATTTTTTATCTCATACAACTCTTTGAGAGTTTTCCATATGTAATTTGTTGATTTACACTCTTTGATGTGAGGGCTAATGTAATATTTAGCTGACAATTTCAAGAACACTTGCACTTTGTTTCCCGTCTTCTGCCAATCCTGAATTGTTGTAATTTTGTCGCCTCTAGCTACAGTTGGCTTCAATTCATCCCCATTTGTGATCATCCATGTGCTTTGCCCCTCAAGCAGGGTTTGTAACTCGAATTTCCAATTAGAATAACTGGACCCATCGAGCTTGTTTCTCTCATTTATGTATGATTTTGTTGTCTGATTATTCATCGTGGTAGATCGATCTATGAATCTTCTCCAAGATCCCTTCAACCTCTAGAAATTGATCAGAGAGGGAATTCAATCACTATATCTATTCACCAGAGCTGTCACCAATGGATCTTGTTAGCACAGTTCTAGGCTAAGTCATGAGTAGGTTTTGGAATTTTTATTTGTTAGGTTTAATTTTTAAATTTCAAAAAAATTCATGCGCAATCAGAATTTCTGGTAGCATCCAATTTTCTTGTTCAGATAGTCTCCCCTATTTTTTAGATAGTATTTCCATTATTGTTTTATTTCCTATTTTCTTTAAAAAACTATGATGTTACTATAATTTCTAGTATCTTCTCATGTTTTTAAAAAATAAAGATAAAAACGCAACCGTTTTTTACTGTCCACGAGTCATAATGACAGAATATCTAATCCAAATCATGAGATTTCATGATTGGATAGGTCACAAACTCCAAGTCAAGTCAAGTGGTAGTGATTAATCGTTTTGGTTCATCGTGTTTGCTAGGTGTCAGGCACGGCCATAGCTAGCCGTTGTCTACCCCACCCATCTTAAATAACTCATGTTTCCCAAAATCTTAAGTGTGTCTACAACATCAGTCTCAGCCAGTTGTTTGAATTCCAGTGACCATTCTTTTTGTTCCACACAATGCACTACCAGAATTTCCATCTAGTCCGAATTAATGCGGGAAAATTGCTAGATTTGCAAGATTCTTGTACAACCACCTGTAGCAGATCAACTGGAATCTCCAAGGCAACTCGACTTCATCAATACTACCACTTTCCATGAAATCTTGTGTAATCATGAAGGATTATATGCATGGGATATTGAGGAGCAGCTAAGGAGACACTGATTAAGGAGTTTAAGAACACATCCCAGATTTCCAGGTAGCTAATTCAAGAGAGTTGCAACAACTATTGGGTAATCTTTCACACTTTGACACCTATTCTTCATAATCAGCAAATAGATATTCTATGGCACCAAAGTCTAGGAAAGGTGGAAAGCTTAAGAGAATTGAACCCCACAGAGCTGAGTTAGTTGATGCTAATCCGAAGGTCAGAAGCTTGTTTATTCCGGCAGGCTAGTATCCACTCTACACCAGGTTAGGAGACTCACATCAAGGTGTAGCTCGAGAGTTTGCTCAAACTTTCAATGGATAGGAAGCTACCATTTTTGGTTTTCAATTGCAGGTTTCAGAATAGTCAATTGCAGAGGCTTTTAACCTTCCCTAGGAAGGAGAAAAGTGGTTTAAAGGACAACTTATTACAGGAGGAGATCTCAATGATTTTATCATAGATGAATACATAGATCCTAACTGGGCCAAAGGAATTCCTAACAATTATCTAAAGAAAGAATGGGAAGAAATAGTCATGCTGGTTAAGATTTTCCTCACTTGTGAGAGAAGATATACATTCGTTTTTCTTTACCATATGAGGTTTCTGTTTCATTTTGCAGGTATGAGGACTCTCAATCTACCTTATTTTATATTGAAGAGCTTGACCAAAATGGCAGCCAGGATTCAAACACATCAAGAAGCATCAGATTATAGCCTATATCATCAAGCAATTATCAAGGTTTTGGTTGAAGAAGAATTGAAAAAGAGGAACCAAACTTGGGACCATTTCTTGTTTTACAGAGCAGGCCAACCTGCACCAAAACCCCAAGAAACTATTAAACCTTATTCAACACAGGTTTAGACAAAGAGGACATCAACTACATCAACTGAAGGTAACTCCAAAAGAAAGACAAGGAGGGAAGGTGTGAGCAGAGGTACCAAAAGCAGCAAAAAGAAGCCTTTAGCTGCTAAAACTAAAAAGAAAAAGGAGCAAGGAGAAATCTTTTCTACCCAGAAAGTTGAAAGCTCAAAAATGGTTCCTCCTGTTAGACCTTTTCCTAAGGTTTACATAAGAACTCGGAGAAGAAAAATTGTAGCTGAAGAGAAATCTAAAGTGTAGGTGTTTCCTGAAATTCTGGAAGCACATGAAAAACAACAAGAAGACCAACCTCTTGATTTTGATGAGGAAATATTGAAGGAAGCAGGGTATACAAGAACTGGTAAAAACAACAAAGAAGAGCTAAAACTAGTTGCTACAACTAGGAGGAGGCATACTAGGGAAAAGAAAATATATAGACTGAAATCAAAGCCACTAAATAATCCTTGTTTGCTCACTGAAGTAATAGTTATAGAAGAACAACCTACAGAATTGCAGACTGAGGATCCCTCAATTGTGGAAATAAGATGATTCTTGAAGAAGCAAAGAGGTAATGCTCCCATGGGCCAGCCATTAGAGCCTTCCAAAATAAGAAAGATCCAAAAACAAGAAGAAAAGAAAGAGACCATCAACAAAGGAGAAACAACCAAAAACACAAGGTATAAATATGCTAGAATTAAAGCCAACATGGATAAGCTTATAGAGGCTGCAACTCACATGGAATGAAAAGGTATTTCTGAAGCATTTCTATTAAGGTTTTGAAGTGGAAATATTATCCTACCAAAAATGTCGGAAATGTTTCAAGTTTTTTCACTACTATAGGTATTTCCAGAATTTCCGGTAGCACCTATCTCAATAGAAATATACAACTATTAGCATCAAACCTTAGGGCCTGTTTTGGAAGACAAAAACTCATAACGATATGGATAATAAATATGATGGATATGAGACATTTATGAGGTTGTTGAAGTTTATATTTAATGAAGACATATGGCCATTCAATAGGCAAGACCATAAAGATAAAAATTAGTAGCAAAAGGGGCAGCCAGTCAATTTTTCCAACAACAAAATGTCATTCTTCCTCTTCTTCTCATCTACACCTATGCTTTTGGTTGTAATTCGATGAGAGATGTTTTTAGTATCTGAAAGAAACCCCTGTAACAAGAAAATAGTGGAACCACCAATTTAGGAGAGTTGGAGTTGGTGCCTTGCCCCCTATATATATCTTTTGTAAATATTATTTCAGGGTTGGATTTTGGTTCACCTGAAGACTCAGCTTAATAAAATAGATTTTTCTACACTTCATGATGGAGGATTTGTGATTCAATTCATATCTAATGTGTGGTTTGTCTATCTCCTGTTTTCAATTTCTTGAATTATAAATTTGCAATAGCTAGTATAGTATGAGTGAGAATCAGTAAGAGGATCTGATGATGACTTATCTACTATCCAATTTTATGTAAATTATAATATGTGCTCAAATAGAACTTGCTAGTGAAGGTTTCAGAAAGGATTTGTGAGATACATTACACCTATTTTTACTTCCTAATTGTTGTTTTCCTTTTCAAGCCCGTTCTAATATTTTAAATGATAAATTACAACAACTAGTGTAGTATGAGTGACAATCATTAAGAGGATCTAATGATAACTTATATACTATCCATTTTTTTGTAAATCATATTATCAGTTTAAGTAGAAATTGTTAGTGAAGGTTTCACAAAGGATTTGTGAAATATTTTATACTTTTTCCTACTTTCTAATTGTTATTCTCCTTGTCAAAAAATAGAGTGAGTGACAAGGCTTTATGTAGTTGAAGTGTCTTCCTTAAGATACTCAGTTTCTTAGGATAAGTATCAGCTACTTGTTCTCTTTCCTCTGCTCCCCTATATTACTCACTTAACCATACAATTTATGCTTACCACAGCTTGCCAAATGCATGAAAGTTAAAGAGGAACACAATTATTTCAAAACTCCTTCAGAAGCCATCCCACCACTCAAAAAACCCTTTTAAATTTTGAAATGAAATCATGATGTGTAAGGCTTACTCCTTTTTCAGTCTAGGAGTAACTTCTTGCACTAACATCTTTGGCACCGCAGCCGGGGAGGCAAATTGAAGTTTATCCTTGGGTAAATGACAAAGTTATAAGTCTGGTTTGAGGTGTACTATTCCAACTATCTTTTTAGACTTCTTTACACATGGTGACTCCATTGTTGAAGTTCTGGCTCCAAGAAATGCTAGAAGTAGGGAAAACTTATATTCTCCTTTGAAAAACCAAGTCCTTGATCCTGAGGAGCTAATCAAGGAAACGAGTAAGGGAAAGCTTGTTTTTTCTTCTTCTGGTTTTTCAAAAGCTATTCCTGAAAAAGTACAACAAATTTTGTCTCCTGATTTTACAAAAATTTCTCTACCTCTCTTGTTTTGCAATAAAAAAACAACCTCTACATCGAGTGTTGGTGCTTCCTCATCTACTATTCAAAATCCTCAAATTGTTATTCCAAAAATTCGAGTAATGCCATTTGTTTTTCCACAAACCCTAGTAACTCAAACCATGGTAGGTCCTAATCCACCCCCTAATCGAATGGATGAAATTGTTGCTGCTAGGTATGCTCCTTTAGTTTTACCTTAGCTTATGAATGCATTACCTACAGGAGATTGTCTCAAGTCTATGCCTAAATTTAATGGTGAAGGGGAGGTAACAACTGAAGAACATCTTATTGTTTTTTATGTTTATGTTGATAATCTGAACATTGAGCATGAAGATGTCTAGATGAGAGTTTTTGTTCAGAGCCTTTAGGGTGACGTAAGGAAATGGTTCAGATCTTTGGCAATTGGTAGCATCACTCGAATTGAAGTCCTAGATGATACATTTTTAAGAAAATGGGGTGACAAGAAATATTTTTTGTATTATATCACAAAATTTGGTGCAATCAAAAGAAAAGAAGAAGAATCAATTTTTTATTTTTCTAAGAGATTCAATAAAATGTATAGCAAGATACCTACTAAAATCAAGCCTATTGAAGCTTCAACTAAAATAACTTATGCTGGTGCTTTTGATCCTGCCTTTTGTTTATTGTTGAGAGAAAGAATATTTGTTACACTATCACAAATCTAGGACAATGCACTGGAGGTAGAATAAAATAAATTAGCAGCTAAAAGAATCAGAGAAGGGATTGGTAGTGAAAAAAGCAAGAAAAATGATGAAGTTTCTACTTCAAGAACTTCTAACATATATCCTAAGCTAGATGAGATTACTAAGATGGTCAAATCATTGGGTATTGATATTTCTAAGTTGAAGATGGAAGCAAGACCATCTACTACTAGAAATGTTTCATTTTATTTACCAAATAGACAACAATTTAAAGCACATACTGATCCTGAAATTTTGCAGAGAGAAAGAAGAGATGTTGATGAACAAAAGGTGCAACCTCCTTTGTAGAATGTTATAGTTGACGATGAAGAAGAAGTTGGAGGGTTGGAAAGAGGTGTTGATGTAAATTGTCTTAGAGACAAAGAAGGGATGATTTATCTTACACAAACAGAGTATAAATACTTCATGTCATATACTAAGAATAATGAAGTGAGTCCTAATCATTCCATGATTGCAACTGATCATCAAAGCATGTACAATCTCAGATCAAAGAAAACTGATGGAACTTCTAAGCCTGTTGCACAACCAAATAAGAATAAAGATGCAGTTAAAAATTCAGTGGAAGAATCTGGCAGATGGGAAATTCCGGTAGCATCCAATATTCCAGCAGAGAAACAAGTGACCGAACCTAAAAAACTGGAAATTCTGGTAGCATCTGATTTTCCTTCACTACAGGTAAAAATTCATCACAGACCACACTCTGCTTACAATTTTGAAAATGAGATTCAGAAGATCAAGATTACTGTTCCCCTTGTTGAACTCATGAAAAATCAAGATTTCAAAGATTCTTTTATGAAAGCTTGTCAACCTTCACCTACTGAAGTAGTCTCTGATTTTGTTAACCTTCAAGATGATAAGCCCACTATTATTTTAGGTCCATTGGTAGAAGACAAAGATGACTCTACCCCTCCTTTCTATCTCTCTGTGAATATTCATGAAAAGACCTTGCACAATTGTCTTATGGACTCTGGAGCTTCACATAATTTAATGCCCAAGGTAGATATGGAGGATCTAGGTCTTGAGATAACTAGAGAGTACCAAGATCTCCATTCTTTTGATTCCAACAAAGTCCAATGCCTTGGTGTCATCAAAGACCTTGCAGTAAGTCTTTTTTAGTTACCTATGAGAGGGATGGTAATAGATATTGTTGTAGATGATATCCCTCTGAGATTTGGTATGTTACTTTCTAGGTCATGGATTAAAAGGTTGGGAGGAACCTTGCAAATGGATTTAAATTATTCTATTGTTCCTATTTTTGGAGGAGAACAAAGAAGAATTTACAGAGAAGCTCAGCTGGCATATATCATTAGTGACAACAAAGACCCTACTAATCATCCGATATATGCTAAAACAATTGTAGTTGGTTCAAGAATCCTACATATGGATGACTCTGCCTTGCCTACAAAAAGATTTTAGATTTTAAAGCCTATTGAAAATCAAATCAATCATGAAGGATCAAAGGTACGACAAATGTTTTTTTATGGCTGATGTTCTAAAGAAGGTGTCGGTGCAGGGATTGTTCTTATTTCTTCTTTGAAGGAAAGTTTCACTTTTTCTTTCGAACATGAATTTGAGACAACTAATATTGTGGTTGAATATGAACCTTTGTTAATTGGCTTAAAAAAGGCAAAATATATGAATATATCAGAAATTTTTGTTTTTGGAGATGTTGAACTTATTATTCAACAAATTAGAAATGTTTATCAAACTAAGCATCCTAGACTCAGAGATTATTGGAATGCGGTATGGGACATTGTAGAAGACTCCTTCCTAGCCTTTAAAATTTCTTTTGCTCCAAGAGAAAGTAATATTCTAGCTGATTCGCTCTCTATTTCAACCAGCTCATTCAAAATTCCAATGCCAATAAAGTCGAAATATGAAGTGTAAGTTAGGTTTAGACCTAACATTCCTGATAATGTTAAGAATTGGAAAGTTTTTGAAGATGACCATGAGATCAGAAAATTCATTGAAGTTGCTGAAGAGTTTGTTGTTATAAATATTGATAAAGAAGAAGACCTACAACAAGTTGATGTTGATCATCAAGATTCTAGAAATCTGAAAAAACAAATTGCTGATCAACCTATTATACATCTGCCTACCAATCATATTCCTAAGGGGTTAATTCGAATTGAGAAACTTTTTGATCAGAATGATGTTGCAGTCAAGCAACAATTAGTTGAAGGAACTGTTGAATTAGAAGATTACAACTTGGGTACAACACAAGAACCAAGGTATGTGAAGTTGTCAAATGATTTACTACATGAACGAAAGATGGACTATCACAAACTGTTTTGTGAATTTGTTGATGTTTTTGCCTGGAAATATGACGATCTTAAGACATATCATACATCTATCATTAAGCATAGAATACCATTGAAGGATGGTACTAAACCTTTCTAGCATAAATTAAGGCAAATCAATCCACTATTAATACCAATGATGGGAAAGGAAGTGAAGAAACTTTTGGATGCTAAAATCGTTATTCCCTTGAATACTCAGACTGGGTTTCCAATCTAGTACCAGTAAGAAAGAGAAGTGGTGAAACTAGATTGTTTGTGGATTTTAGAAATCTTAACAAAAGCTCCAAGAAAGATAAGTATCTGTTGCCAAAGATGGAGCATATTCTTCAAAGGGTGATCGGGTCAAACAAAATTTCCATGTTAGATGGTTTTTCTAGTTATAATCAAATATATGTTTGGGAGAAGATCGAGAGAGGACATCATTCACTACTCCTTGGGGTACATTCATGTATGCAAAGATCCCATTTGTGCTCATGAATGCTGGAGCTACTTTCCAACATTTTATGGTATTTTCATTCATTAGAGAAAAAGACAAGTTCTTGGTCATCTATTTGGATGACATTACTATATTTCAACTTCAGATCAAGAACACCTTCAACACTTGAGACAAGTATTTGTTAAATGTAGAAAATATGGTATATCGTTGAATCTGAAGAAGTATTTGTTGGGTCCCTATAATACTAGAA
>APFE031423774.1:801-45109 GCA_000404065.3 Pinus taeda | reverse complement strand
ACCATAAGTACCCCTGGGAATTGCTCAGTTTACCTGAAACTTAGCAAGAACCCTCATGCTGCCCCTTCAAGCCATCTTCCAAATACAATGGACTCCTTCCAGAGTATAAAATCCCCTTTCAGGTTATCGGACTACTTCCGAAGCCTCAAATGCCTTTCAGACCCACTTACTTACTCCTTCCGGCCGCAACAAACCCCTTGCCGACTTCCTTAACACTCCGCAGACCATAGAAAGCCAAATCGCATCGCAAGATCGCAGTATCCTCTCCATGCAAGTTATGACCCACACGTCGCCACCCGACGCGATATCGCGATTTCGGCGATCGGCAGTCGCAAGCGCCAAATGTCCAACTAAAACACCTTCCCGTTCCCCGCCGATGCGATATTTCGATCGCATCGGAGAAGTTCATCGCACCTCCTTCAATATCAGCACCTCGCCATGTCACTTCTGTACTAGGGACCCATCGCAGGCTGACGTCATCCGTCGTACTACTGACTTCAGCAGCCAGAAAGCCGAAAATTCGCGCAGGAAGAGAAATCGCACTTCGAAGCTCCAGAACAAGAAACAGAGGCAGTTTTCGATGCACGATTAGCGCCAAGTGCTAATCGCGTATCGCCACAGGAAATAGGCCGTTTCAGGGAATATTTCAAGAATCTTTTGATTCCTTGGCCCGTTGTGCGCCAAAAAAGCCCGAAAATCGCCCGATCGTGCCAAATTGATCTGGTTTAAAGACAATAGAGGACCAATGACAGAGTTTAAAGTGTATCAGATCAAATCATCAGATAGCAAGCGTGTCAAAGACTATCAGTAGGTGGTGGAAGCCATCAATGTAGTGGCAAAGAGTATCAGTGAAAATCTTAAGCAACGGCCCGAAGCATGAGAACATTTAATACCTTCCAGCAGAGTCAAAGAAAGAGGGCAAAGCCACTCAAAGCCCTCAAATCATAATCATTGCACATTTAACTCGCACCATAGCAAAACTACAGATCCTGAAGTACAATCATCCTAGCAACACCGCATCAAGCCTCCAAGGGCCACATTGTAGTCTTTTCTGATTCACCTGCCTCCAGCGCAGCCAAAAGGACTTACCTGCATTTAATTCCAGCAACACTTAGATTTTTGAAGAGCTTTCCTAGCAGACCTGTTTAGGTCAATTGTAATGAATGACTTTCTGATATTTTGCTTATATATACCACCCTGAACAATGTAGTGGGGGGTTGGTTGGTTGGTAGGTTGGTTAGTTAGTGAGTCGAAGACATTGCTTAATTTTCTTCCCAGCATTTTCTCCAAGCAGAGACCCGCACTGTAACTTTCATACTTTCTATAATCAAAGATTGCTGAAAGCGTGGATTTTGAAACTGCTTGATGTGTTCAATTGGCCAAGGAGTGATTATGGAATTCCTATGCTTCTACATGATTCAATAAGTGTTTCTCTCCTCTATTAATTTTCATGTTTTTACCATCGGTCCGCCTTCTAAATTGCAGGAAAAAAGAATATCTTAAGATTTGTTTCACTACACCTTAAGTTCAATTTCTGCATTTTCTATGTGTTCATCAGAAATAGCTATGAGCATGTATACTTAAATGATCTTGTTTACGCTGTTTCTTTCACATATGAATGAGAATTTAGGAATTCTTAACTGCTCCTAGATCACCATTCATCCATTTTTCCTCTTTTTCAGTATGATGAAATGATTCTCCTTTTCCTTTCATCCCTGATTTCCATCATTCCATCCTTCGGTAGATTGTTAATTTGTATCATGTGTGGGCTATCCCGCTCCTTAATCCTCTTGCGATCTAAAAGACGACTAATAGCAAGCCTTAATTCAGACTCCATGCCCAATGGTTTGAAACTTATCACACCTTACCTTGCCTCTTTGCTTGAGATTTCTACCTTCCATCCAAACCCAAACAAAAACCCCTGAGCCAAAAGCTAGCCTAAGATCATCAATAAAGTTGAATCAGTTAAAGAGAGAGCCCTCTCTGATTGTAGGTGGGTTAGAACCTGCAATCCAAAGATTGGTTTGTGGTTACCTCGGCCGTATCCCTATAAGGAGCATAGGGACAACCTGAGTGATAACATAATGGCGACTCCGCTAGGGACTAAATCGCTTTGCTCATATCTGTAAACCACACTTTCTAGAGAAAGTGCTCCTTTTCTTCAGAGCTTTTCATGTATAGTTCTGACCTTTGATGGTGGATAGAGATCAGGCACTTCAAAGTCAAGGCATCCACCTGGCGACTCCACTTCATTTTCAATCAAGGCTCCATTGAGGAATGAACCAATTTTACAGCCAAATAGTCCATATTCCAAAGCATTAACAGGGAGACAGAATGACCGAGTTCGTGGAAGATCTTTCATTTGATGAAGCTTTAGATGAATTCAGGAAACGTTTATCAGAATTTGAGCTTAATGAAGAATTTTTCAGATCGATGTTGTTAAAAACAGCAGGCCGCCCGAATAAACTTTTTCTTGAGTTAGTTGTTGAAAGATATAAAAATGAAATTGAACTCTTGGAATCTCAAATACAATCATATAGTTTCCGCGACCCTAAAGAATTTTTCCAAAATCTTCCTCCCCCAATCCACAGGGAAATAGTGCTACCTCCTGACTTACAGATTGAGTATGATTTGGGTTTCAAGGCAAAGACAGAAGGGTTAGTTGCGGGGCTTATTACTGAGGATGCAGTTGTTCCATCTGACGAAGAAGGCCAAGAATTCTACCGAAGTCTTCCTTCCCCAAGTCAGAGGAAAATAGTGCTACCTTCTGATTCACAGATTGAGTATAATTTGGGTTTCAAGGAAAAGACAGAAGGATTAGTTGCGGGGCTTATTACCGAGGATGCGGCTATTCCATCTGACCAAGAAGGCCAATTCTGCCAAAGTCTTCCTTCCCCAAGTCAGAGGAAAATAGTGCTACCTTCTTATTCATAGATTGAGTATAATTTTGGTTGCAAAGCAAAGACAAAAGAATTAGTTGCAGGGCTTATTACCGAAGATGCAGTTGTTCCATCCGACCATGAGGGCCCAGAAGAAACTATCCTACATAATTTTTTTATTGATCCTATTGCAGACTACATGGAACTTCTTCTTAACTCAAGTTCTTTAGCATGATTTCTCTGTGAGAGCCAAATACATCAGCAGCAGCCTTTCTATGCCACAACTTTGATTATGAGGGCACATGACCGAATGATGTTTTTAAGTTCATTAACAATCAGTCAGCGAGTTCATTCTTTTTTTCAGTTGCTTAAGTGGCTGCATTGGTTATTTGATCTCACCTGAAAGCAAAGTAAGTGCTGGTTAGGGTAGGTAGGTAGGATTAATAAGGCAGCCAACGAAGATGATTTTGCAGAAAACAACAACAACTAAAGACTAAGGCATTCTGACCTGTTGTTCTTGGCTTCTCACAAGGCGAAACCATCCCCAAGTGGAGCCACTGTTAGCCTCTTGCTACAACAAGTTACTCATATTTCATGATTGACATTTTTATAGGCCAAATATGTCATACTTTGCATGCTGCAATGCTCCATATTTGCTTAACAGTATCCAAGCGAAGAAGGCTACTCAGAGTTCATTTAATTGCCTTCCAAATTTTTGAGAAGTTATTCCGGTATCGCCAATTTTCAGTTAAAGGGAGGTCCAAATAGTTTAATCTTGGTCTCCCTAGGTTTAAATTTCCTGTTTTAGAATATAGAGAACGTAAATCTATCCAAACAGCTTAATCTTGGTAGATTCTTAGATAGGTAGAGAATCAAAGGAGCCCAACAGCTTAATCTGGGCCCTCGGATGAAATAAGGGTAGTCTATAGATAGGATAGCATGAAAAGAAAAAATGGAATGATGGGTTTGCAAGTCTAAGTGCACCCAAATCAAAAGAAGGAAAAATGTTAGGTAAGTAGGCTGGGTAGGTAGTTTTGAGGTTGTTGAATCTTAATTGTTGATCAGTTCCAGATTTCCAGGCGTCATCTTTACTCAGGACACAATCAGCAGGTAGTTCTATGCGAAAAGCTCAAAAACATGTATAACTAACTCCCTTCCTCCATTTCCCCCCAATCATTAACTAACTTCCCTAAAAGAGGTCAAGATCTGCTTGATACCTCTTAAGTTCCATCATTTTCATAGCATTAGCTTGGGTGAAGATCTGCTTTATTCAAAGTTGTTCCATACTCTCTCTGAAAAAAGGTTCTATCCCCTTGTAAACAACCTAAGGTCTCCTGAACTTAGCACTTCCTCACCATCTCCATATTAACCATTGACATTATTATTTAGCTCCCTATATTTTCCCATCCCCCTACTAAAATTATGTAAATCATCCCCTATGTAAATATCCCTCCCCCTGGTTAAAAAATAACCATAAGTACCCCCGGGAATTGCTCAGTTTACCTGAAACTTAGCAAGAACCCTCATGTTGCCCCTTCAAGCCATCTTCCAAATACAATGGACTCCTTCCAGAGTATAAAATCCTCTTTCAGGTTATCGGACTACTTCCGAAGCCTCAAATGCCTTTCAGACCCACTTACTTACTCCTTTCGACCACAACAAACCCCTTGCCGACTTCCTTAACACTCCGCAGACCATAGAAAGCCAGATCGCATCGCAAGATCGCAGTCTCCTCTCCATGCAAGTTATGACCCACATGTCGCCACCCGACGCGATATCGCGATATCGGCGATCGGCGGTCGCAAGCGCCAAATGTCCAACTAAAACACCATCCCGTTCCCCGCCGATGCGATATTGTGATCGCATCGGAGAAGGTCATCGCATCGCCTTCAGTATCAGCACCTCGCCATGTCACTTCTGTACCAGGGACCCACCGCAGGCTGACGTCATCCGCCGTACTGCTGACATCATGCTGACGTCAGCAGCCAGAAAGCCGAAAATTCACATAGGAAGAGAAATCGCACTTCGAAGCTCCAGAACAAGAAACAGAGGCAGTTTTCGATGTGTAATTAACACGCATCGCTACGGGAAATAGGTTGTTTCAGGGAATCTTTCAGGAATCTTTTGATTCCTTGGCCCGTTGTGCGCCGAAAAAGCCCGAAAATCGCCCAATCGTGCCAAATTGATCCAGTTTAAAGACAGCAGAGGACCAATGACAGAGTTTAAAGTGTATCAGATCAAATCATCAGATAGCAAGCGTTTCAAAGAGTATCAGTAGGCAGCAGAAGCCATCAATGTAGCGGCAAAGAGTATCAGTGAAAATCTTAAGCAGCAACCCGAAGCAGGAGAACATTTAAGACCTTCCAGCAAAGTCAAAGAAAGAGGGCAAAGCCACTCAAAGCACTCAAATCATAATCATTGCACATTTAACTCGCACCAAAGCAGAGCTATAGATCCCGAAGCACAATCATCCCAGCAGCACCGCATCAAGCCTCCAAGGGCCACATTGTAGTCTTTTCTGATTCACCTGCCTCTAGCACAGCCAAAAGGACTTACCTGCATTTAATTCCAGCAACACTTAGATTTTTGAAGAGCTTTCCTAGCAGACCTGTTTAGGTCAATTGTAATGAATGACTTTCTGATATTTTGCTTATATATACCACCCTGAACAATGTAGTGGGAGGTTGGTTGGTTGGTAGCTTGGTTAGTTAGTGAGTCGAAGACATTGCTTAATTTTCTTCCCAACATTTTCTCCAAGCAGAGACCTGCACTGTAACTGTCATACTTTCTATAATCAAAGATTGCTGAAAGCGTGGATTTCGAAACTGCTTGATGTGTTCAATTGGGCAAGGAGTGATTACGGAATTCCTGTGCTTCTACATGATTCAATAAGTGTTTCTCTCCTCTGTTAATTTTCATGTTTTTACCACCGTTCCGCCTTCTAAATTGCAGGAAAAAAGAATAGCTTAAGATTTGTTTCACTACACCTTAAGTTCAATTTCTGCATTTTTCTATGTTTTCATCAGAAATAGCTATGAGCATGTATACTTAAATGATCTTGTTTACGTTGTCTCTTTCACATATGAATGAGAATTTAGGAATTCTTAACTGCTCCTAGATCACCATTCATCCATTTCTCCTCTTTTTCAGTATGATGAAATGATTCTCCTTTTCCTTTCATCCCTGATTTCCATCATTCCATCCCTTCGGTACACTGTTAATTGTATCATGTGTGGATATCTCGCTCCTTAATCCTCTTGCAATCAAGAAGACGCAATAGCAAGCCTTAATCCATGACTCCACGCCCAATGGTTTGAAACTTATCACACCTTTCCTTGCCTCTTTGCTTGATATTTCTACCTTCCATCCAAACCCAAACAAAAACCCCTGAGCCAAAAGCTAGCCTAAGATCATCAATAAAGTTGAATCAGTTAAAGAGAGAGCCCTCTCTGATTGCAGGTGGGCTAGAACCTGCAATCCAAAGATTGGTTTGTTGTTACCTCAGCCGTATCCCTATAAGGAGCCTAGGGACAACCTTAGTGATAACACAACCCACAAGACCCCCTGTTATGGTTCCTCCACATTGTATTTTCAGCATTGTTTTGTTGAATGGTAATGGGTCGCATGGTCGGTGGGTTGACCCACCGAGTCAAGCAGGTTCAAACCCCGTCAACCCCTCATTATGGTTGACACTTGTCCAGGCTCGATCCATATGGTTAAAAATATATGTATAGTTGGAGGGTGGTGGGATTGATGCCTCTCCATCCTAATTTTAACATATATTTTGTTACATAGTTGGAGGGTGGTGGGCTTGGTGGAGTGCCACCCTATTTTTTTTTATATTTTTTCCATATTTGGAACAAGGAGGTTAAAAATATGTCGGCCAAAATTGGGGTCACCAGACAAATTAAAGAGACGACAAATCTTCCCACTTCGGTGGTCAGATTCCATGCACTGATACTTTTTCAAACTTTTGCCTCGTTAGTCGCTTCCACTGGGCCGAGTTTGACTAGAACTTTGATTGTGAATATCTTGAGCGTACGAACTCATATTTGAGTGTCATTCATGTTGTTGGAATTAGGACAAAGAGCACTATGATTTAGTCCTGGTCCCACTTCAATCTAGTAACTTTGAATTTTGAGCTATTTATGGATTCCTAGCATTTTTGGAGCCCTCTAGATCATTCCTCCGCATTAATGATCTTTTGGGCCACCAAAACCTTTATCAATCAATTGGAAAGTAAAGGAATTTATCCCTCACTTTCTCCTTTTCAATCCATTAGGCCTTACTTGGATGCATTCCCTTGAAACCAATATCTATGTACTCCATGTCTCCCCATCATGGAGTCCTAGTCTTCATGTCCAGAATGATAACCTCAAGTAGCTTGTCCAAATATTCAGGTGAATAGTTTTCCATTGTAGGAAATTTTCCAACCTCTTTGGTGTCCATGATCAATGAAGGCTCATAAAGCTTCAAGTTTGCAATGTTCACCACTGAGTACATTTGCATGTATGCTGGCAACTTAAGATGAAAAGAATTGTCTCCAATATTCTCTAATATGGTGAATTGGCCATAGCAGATTGGTCTCAACTTCTTTCATTCCCCTTTCATCATGTCTTTGCTGATGTGGAGCCACACTTTTTCTCCAACCTAGAATTGGTGACCAACTCGGTGCTTGTCATGTCAAGCTTTGTATTGAGCTGGACTTTTCTCCAATTGTTCCTACACTCCCTGGTGAATCATTTGAATTTGGTGAATCATTTGAATCCATTGAATAAAATTTTGTGTTTTTTCCCTATCATATTGCCCACTGGAATATTCATATCTCCCAAAGACCATGTCTAAGGGATCCTTTGGAAAATATCCAAAGCATGTCTCAAATGGTGAGCTCTGAGTGGATGAATGCATTTCCCTATTGTATACATGTTGTACATAGGGAATTTGCTCATCCCACAACTTGGGATGCTTTCCATAATAGACTCAAAGTAAATGTATCACTATGTAGTTTACAACCTTTGTTTGTTCGTCGGTCTGCAGATGAAATGTCGTGCTCCTCTTCAGCTTGATGTCCATCATTCTCCACAAACGCGTCCAAAACTCTCCAAGAAAGCGAGAGTCTCGATCAAACACAATGGATGTGGGAAGCCCAAAGTGGACCCATACAAATCAGAAGACGATATGAGCAGTCTACTCTACATTGACCTACTTTTTACAAGGCATTAAGACACACATTTTGCTAAATCGATCCACAAAGACATACAAATAGTCGTGACCTCTCCTAGACAAAGGAACACCGCCAACAAAATTCAATGACACACTTTCCCATGGATGACTTGGAACATGGGGTGGTGTGTACAGCTTCAATTTTCTATTAGTGAGATTGCTAACTGAACACAACACACATCCCTTTATATATCAAGTCACAATATTTTTCATGTGAGACCAATAACACAACCTTTGTAAATGACACAAATTTTTCCCAACACCAAAATTACATGACACAAGAGATGTGTGTGCCTCTTTGATTACATGTATTCTCTCGTTGGTGGGGATACAAAATTTTCCAAGGTGGTACAACAATTTTCCCTACAAATGGCAATTATTCACCTACAATCAATGAATCATCTTTGCACAAATCTCCTTAAAATCGTCGTCATTAACATATTATTCAACATAACTTTCAAAATATAAAGAAGCATTTTGCAAAAATATAGATGCAGAATTAGGAGAGCAAGAAATCATATTTGCCACTTTGTTTTTGGTTCCCTTCTTCTACTTTATTACCAAATGAAATTGTTAGAAGAATCTCATCCATTTGAAATGACATGCTCATTGAAGCTTAGTTTACAACTGGAGGTACTACAAGGGCTGGTGATTTGTGTGAATGATGGTCTCCTTATCAACCAAATAGTGATTCCAGTTCTTCATGTTTTGTACCAAGGCATATGACTCCTTGTCATATGTGGGATAATTCACAACAAATTAGGAGAATGTCTTTGAATGGTAACATACAAGTTTCCTTTGTTGCATCAAGACTGCTCCTATGGCGTACCCATTGGAATTTGCCTCAATCTTGAAAGGCTTTTGGAGGTCAGGTAAGGCCAAAATTGGTGTGGTACTGATCTTCTCTTCCAGTGTATCAAAGGTTTTATGTTGCTTTCCTCCCCACTGAAAGGTTTTCTTCACACTTGTAAATGCATGTAAGGGGGATGCAATGATGGAGAAGTTGGCAATGGACCTTCTCCAGTATTGTACTACACCCAAAAAGCTACGAACCTCTATATATTGGTGGGTTTAGGCCACTTCACAATCACATCAATTTTAGAAGGATCTATTTTTAATTGTCCACCTCTGACAATGTGATCCAAGTACACAAAAGAGGTCTTACCAAATTCACACTTAGACTTTGTGACATACAATTTTATTTTTTAAAAACATCAAGCACCTTTTTAAAGCAACTCGCATGATCTTCCCACGTCCTACTGAAAAGAATAATATCATCAAGATACACAAGTACAAAATCATTAATAAAAGGTCTAAAAATATCATTCATCACCCTCATGAATGTGGTTGGAGCATTGCATATTCTGAATGGCATCACCAACCATTCAAACAACCATTGTTTTGTCTTGAATGTAGTCTTTCATACATCCTATTCTGCAATCTTGGCCTAATGATAACCACTCCGCAAGTCCAGTTTTGTGAAATAGACAACATTTTTCAATTGATATAACAAACCATCAAAGTGAATGGAGATGGTAATTTTTGGGTGAATCTAGGTTACCAATTAGAAGTTAAGGTTAGTGATTGATAAATGGAAGGTAGTTGGAGCAACATTTGGAACAAAGATATCTAGCTTCGACCTTTCTTTAGCTATTAGCATGAAGGAATACCCTAAGTTGGGATAGGATTATAGAAAGAGGATTTAAGGGCCATCCATATACTACTAATTTGGATTGGACCATTATATTGTTTGGCATCCATCTCGATACTTTTAGGGTGGAAAAAGTGGAGGAATCAACTCACATGACCACTTTTACTAGTGGGACCCAATTTGGCAAATTCAGAACTTAAACCTTATGTGAGCATTTTGAGGCATGGAATTTTTTGGGGGGTAAAAATTCCCCCCCTAGTAAAACACCTTTTTTCCCTATTTTACACATAAAGACCTTTCCAATGCTGTAAGAATCACCTCAATCAGAGTTTGTATGAAAATGTTATGCCACTCGGAAGTTGACCTTCTTGTTTGTCCACCATAATTCTAGAGGATGAAACATCAACCCCCATTACTTATATAAAATTGGCTAGATATGTGATCATTATTAATAAGACTCTAGAAGAGTTCATATTGTAACTTTGATTAAGAGTTGAGGGAGTCAAATCTAACCACTAGTAGGCTATCGGGTTGTGTTACAATCAGGCCATTATGAGCAAAAGGGGTTCTAATATTTTCAAGGGTATTTGTCCCATAGACAAGTAGAGTAACTAAGAGGGATAGGGAGAGAGCACACAAAGAGGGTTTTTTTACTATAGTAGGGCATGGGTCACAGGCCTTACTTCTTTATACTCGCAACCATTTTCTATTCAGAGAAAGTGAGTAGAGAAACCTCACCTTCCAGTTGGGTTTTCTCCCGAAAGGGTTTCCTAGGTTATATCTTGTATCAAATTGTGGTTTGTGAGTTTTTATTTTGTTGTTATATAATTGCATACACAATAAGCAATAATTTACAGATCCAAAAATATGAAGAGAAATAAAAGCTCATATTTTATATTTCGTATTTTTAAGTATAATTTATCAAAATCAATTGTGACGAATTGTCCCTTGGAATATTCACGACAATTTACATAACATATTAGTATAAGAGCAATTTAATTTGGGTATATTGTGTGTATTTGTGAGTAATCTAGATCGATTAAGTCAAAAGTCATAAAATTGTAGTCATGGTTAAACATATGTAAATAACCCTTGTGATCTTGCAAAGGAGAGGTTTTTGCATGTTGGGTTGTGTTATATTCTTTCCATGTTTTTTTTGGACCCTATATTAGGTGGGTTCACCCACCTATGGTTTTAAGAATGGATTTTGCACATGGTTTTGGGTGCGATGGTTTTCGGTCCATGGTATTTTGTAGATCTGGTCAAGGGAACTACAGTTATGTTCTAATCCAGGGTTAATGGATTAGGGTTCATGGATGCTTCGGCATGTATGTATATATATATATATATTATATATATATATATATATATATATTATATATATTATTATACATATACATATACATATACATATACATATATTGTAACATTGAAAAGAACATAATGAAAAATCAATCTGGTAGTCCTGGTTTTGGGATCCAGGGGAAAATCTCTGTGTATGTTTTATTATGTGTTATTCTCTCGCCATTGTTTATTTTATTTTTAGAATTCGTATGCAGGTAATTTATGTGCGGGGTTAAAACCTACATTTGGTATCATAGTTGTTTTAGCTTCAAGGGGACGTCTTTGCTGTTGATGGCTTTCGCTTGAGCCCGTGGTAGACCCTGTTCAATGGGAGATCTGCAGGATCGATTCTTGTGGTGAAAGAAGATGACGTGCAGTGGAAAGATAGAGATCAGGAAATTTAATGGTAAGAGTTTTGAGTTGTGGAAACTCAATATGGAGGATCTATTGGTGGATAAATATTAGTGGATTGTGGTAGATCCAGGTACTAAACTAATGGCAGTGTCTGATGAAGAATGGAAGAAGTTGGATCGGAAGGAAAAAAGCATAGTATGATTGTGTGTCTTAGATTCAATATTGATGAATGTATCAGGGGATGCTACGATGGAGGCTTTGTGGGACAAGTTAGGGACTTTGTACCAGTCTAAGTCTCTGGTGAATAAATTGTTCCTACGGAAGAAGTTGTATAACCTGAGAATGAAAGATGGAGACTCAGTGAAAGAGCATCTAACGCATTTAATACTATGGTAAGACAGTTATTATTTGTTGATATTAAAATTTCAGATGAAGATAAGTGCATCAGTTTGTTGTGTTATCTACCAGATTTGTGGGATAGTATGGTTGTTGCAATATGTAGCAATGCAACTGCCTTGCTGTTTGATGAAATAGTCTCGTCGTTGCTAATGGAGGAGATGAGACAGAAAAATATGGAGTGCCAAAATGGTGATGCCTTATCTATACGAGTACGGTCCCATAAGAGAAACAAAAATAATTCCTTGAGTGGCAGAGCTAAATCTCTAAGAAAACCTGTAAAAGTGTGCTGGAAATGCAGAAAGGAAGGGCACTAAAAAAGGGACTGTGAATTTAAATTTCTTGAGAAAGGAAAGGGATTTGATGATGCTCCTTCTGCAGAGTTGAAAACCACCTCAGGTGAAGGTGGGGATGTGTAATTGTCTTCTTCTTCAAATACACATGTAGATCATGAGGCATGTTTGATTGACTCAGGTGCATCCTTTCACTTCACTCCCCATAGAGAGTGGTTTTGCAAGTATGAGAAATATGATGGTGGTGATGTCTTCTTGGGGGATGACATGAAGGCTAGAATCATTGGTCACGGAAAATTCAAGTTTAAGTTGCAAGGTGGAAGGATTAGAACACTTCCAAGTGTTTTGCATATTCTTGCATTAGCCAGAAATTTGATTTATGTAAGCAATATGGATGATGGAGGTGTAAAAACAGTGTTCAAGAAATATACCTGCAAGATGGTTCAGGAAGCACTGGTATTGATGCGGGGATTTTGGATTGGAACTCTATACAAGCTGCAAGGTAGCATTATTATTGATGGTTGCAATAGTTCTGTGGTTCCTGAGTGGAGTAGAAAATCTAGTGGTCTATGGGGAAAAGACCATGCTATGGCATCAAAGGCTTGGACATATTGGAGAGAAGGGCCTTCGAATACTTCATGGTAAAGGTATGGTAGAAGGTATGTCTAATAGCTCTCTAGATTTTGATTTCTGTGAAAAATTTGTATATGGGAAGTAGAATCGGGTGAGTTTCTCCTCTGGTGGTAAGAGGGCGAAACATATATTAGAGCTTGTGCATAGTGATGTGTTTGGACTTGTGTCGGTTCCATCAGTGGGTAAGTCTGTGTAGTATGTATCATTTATAGATGATTTCTCAAGGAATACATGGATATATTTCCTCAAAAATAAATTTGAAGTCTTTGATAGGTTTAAATAATTTAACGCTCTGGAGGAAAACTAGACAGAGAAGAAGATAAAGGTGTCGAGGACAGATAACGGTGGAGAGTTTTGCAAGAAGGAATTTGAAGAGTTCTATAAGAAGTGTGGTATAACACGGTAGAAGAATAATCCATACACACCTGAGAAAAATGGAGTTGCAGAAAGAATGAACAAGATGTTGATGGAAAGGGAAAGAAGCATGCTCAGTGGTGTCGAGTTAGGACAGGAATTTTGGGTAGAGGCAGTGGAGTCTACATGTTACCTGGTCAATAGATCACCTTCATTATCGTTGGGGGATAAGACTCCAAAAGAGGTATGGACTAGTAAGAAGCCTTCTCTTTCACATCTGAGGGTATTGGGATGTGATGCATATGTACATGTTCTAAAGGAGAAAATAACAAAGTTGGATAGTAAATATGAAAATTCGGATTCCTGAGGAAAACAAACCTGAAATGAATATCCATTTAACTACCTAAGCTTAAAGATAGCCTTAGCAAGGGTTGCTCAATATATTATTTCCATGGAATAGTGTGGGAATAACTGGATCGGTCTTAGACTTCGCTATCCAATGATCTAGCACCAAAAAGGATATATAAAAATTCTTATACCTTGAGAAAAAAAGAAGAGTTTGAATGTTATTATGGAAACAAGAGGGTATCTTTATCCTGGTGAAGTAGGACAGAGTGATTATTGTATTAGAAATATTCATGAAAATCTCCCTTAATCCTCAAATTCAGAGTGACCTATGTCTTCTTATTGATATTCACTCTTTCACTATTGTTGACACTCTCCCACTCACCATTATTGACACATTGGATCACCGTTGTTGAAACATTGGCTCACCATTGTTAACACAATGGCTCACCATTACTGAGACACTGGCTCACCGTTGTTGACACTCATTTCCACTAGTGCGACAAATCATAGTCAGCAAGCACATAAGCTTTGATGTTGTAACATATATTATTTTCCAATAATATATCACCATTAGCATTGAACATTTATAAAAAACTGGTAAAATTGCGTTTACATGTTTTGTTATGATTTCATTGCATTTCTGCTATAAATTTTCTTACATTTCTGTTATTTTTATTCCAGTTTATATATTAGATTCATGATTAGACGCCAATGTATGCAAGCATAATGCAAGTATGGAACAACCCCATGAAAGTTATCTTTCATAACATTGATGTACTGAAACACTGTGTAAATGCATGGAGTTATTTACTGACCTTAAATGACAATTCAGATAAGTTTCCCAAATCAACAAACATATCCTCACCACCTATCAAACATACATGAACATATTCAACAAATCAATAATACATTAAATACATGTAAAACATTGATAAATATTAAAATCAAATTGAAAACGAATGTATCACAACAAACCTGGAAAACAATGCATTATTAGAATGAGGGCAACCTCTCTTGTTGAGTTGTTCAAACTCAAATGTTTCATCTTCATCTATAGCAATATTCAAGTCAATTTCCAAACTTGAATTTTGTTTGCTTGTTTTTCTACTCTTTTTGGGCCTCATGAAACTCTTCTTGCTCTTAAAACATGACTCAAAACAACCCAATCCATACGTGAATTCATAATCCATAATATGAATATTGTTGGTATCATCCAACATTTTTTTAACCAAAGCAATCGACTATTCAATCTTGATCAAAGTTGTAGGAGAATTGTTTCGAACCAGGTCTATGTAGCCAAATAACCCCTCTTTGGCCAACTGAAGTCCTTCAACATTTACATCAACATTGTGGCTATCCATGGAGAATGTGTTTGCATCTTCACCAAGATCTGATATTCCCTCTATATTTATCTCTATAGGGTCACTGTATGAATCAATTATTCTTTGATCATTTAGTAATTGGTTTGAAGCCATTAAACGGAAGACAACCAACCCACTTTTATGGCATGCTTGCAAATGTTGCCATGAATAGACCATGGGCAATCACAAGTTAAGAAATTTGTGCGATGACAAGTGAAAAGATATTGCTTGTTAGGTTTAGATTGACTCCTCACCCAAACATGAGACATTTGCTCATGAGGGTTGCAATCGCTATGTGGAATTCTTTTTGTTTTTTCCATCGATGATTCAAACTATTTCTCTTTCCTGTAATTATTTTAAAATCCTTCCCTTTTTAGAATTTTCTTAAACCGATAATCAGGTTCAACATTTGTTAGAAGAACATATATCAACCAATCCATCCTACAAGCACATTTATTTCTGCTATCAGATAGAATTTTTTTCTTTAGGTAATAGCGATATGACTCCAGAACATTGTTTGTCTCTTGATTTGCATGGGGAAAATCCCAACAACCTTTTACCCATATCTCTAATTGCAGAAAAGTTGGGTTAATGAAGATATTTCATCTGTATGAAAACCAAAAAGAGAAATGTAAGAAAGAGTTTGTCAACTTACAAATCTTGTCACCAGCAACCCAATTCTTGTGCAAATAGTCTAGGAACTTCTCCTCATTAGGAAATTTGTTGAAGAAAGCATTAATTGCATTGCTCACTTCATCACTAGAATAATAATTCATAATTAAACCCAAATCACTAAACATCTCTTTTGTTATTTCTGGACTACTGGCCAATCGATTCACATTTTTTATCCATGCTCAACATACATGCCAAACGTACAAGATAACATTGCACCTTGTGATTCTCCTGCCACATTCAATTCATTTCAAGCATGTTATTTTTGTAATAAATACAAGTTGTACTATAAAATAACAAGATTGAAGTTACCTTAAAGCACCAATTATAGCCAATGCATCATCAACCATGAAGGCATTAACTTTCCAACCATGATCAACTTGGTAACACCTATTCATGAGGTGCTCCAACCATAGTGAAATGTTAGGTGATGTATTACGTGATGCCACCACTCATGCAATTGGCACCCCACTTTGTTACTCATCAAACACCATGAGTGTGTACAAATTATACAGTCACATTCAAAAACATATGAAGTCAACTTCATCTCATTAATCATTATAAATCAATACTAATCAAATTATTGTACTAGATCAATAATTATTAATACACTCACCCCATGTTTATTTGTGTTGAATTTTGAATCCATGTCTATTAGGCTATTATTCAATAGCTTCACAATGGTCTCCAACATCCACTTCGTCTAGATTCCAACTATAAAATGGATCTCTCCGTCATTGGGCTTTTGATAAAAGAAAAAATAATCTTTGTTTTTCTATACCAAAGGTTCACACTCATTTCATCCTTCTTATGAAACTGATACTTTCCTTTAATTAGACAATTATAGATGTTAACAACATATTTCCTACACATAAAAAAATCCCTCTCTCGAGTTGTGGAATCCATGTCAACAAATTTTTTAACATGCATTTTGCAAACTGTGTCAATCTGCACTTCCAAGAAGAAACATCTCTACATAGGAAACCATGTTCCTTAATAACTTTGGTTGATGCAAGGACCTAGCATGACTTGAAGTGTCATGTTGGCCATGAAAAGGCCATCCTTAGCTATCTAAAAGCTCATACATGTTATATGTTATTATCATTATCTCAGGGATTTGAACCATAACTTTTACAATGAAATGACATTGGCAGCCCCTCTTTGTCACAAATGAGGATCTTCACTTCACTTCATTTTGTCCTCTTTTATCATTG
Source organism: Pinus taeda (assembly GCA_000404065.3). NCBI lineage: Eukaryota > Viridiplantae > Streptophyta > Pinopsida > Pinales > Pinaceae > Pinus > Pinus taeda. Next base: position 28,387 of record APFE031423774.1, on the reverse strand, counting down.
AGGCCATATTAACAAGCATAACTACATAAAAATGTTTGATAATTCAATACATATGAATCCATGAAAAATGATCGAGCACTATTTATACCAACATCTAACAAATGCTTCTCTAAAAATATTACACTTCATATCGCAAGGAAGGAGTAGGCTTTGAGCTTGGGCATTTATTTTGTACCTGGATGAAAGAACATGGATCATCTCAGCTCACTTCCTCTCATCTAACAAAGTCTCCAATTCTATTTGAAGGTATTTCTGTAATGTGATCAATATCCTTGTGTTTTCCATGTACTTCAGACCAATCTAAATCCTTCCTAGAAAATATAATATTTTCTTTAGGGTCTTGCACTAGAAGAAAAATGATTTTTTCCCATTTGAATTTCTTTACCATTTTTTGACCCAAGGATTTGTTGCAATAGTAACCCAAAATGTGCTGCAACAGTCACCCAAGGAGTTGCTGCAACAGTAACCCAAAATGTGCTACAACAGTGACCCAGGGAGTTTCCAAAACTATAAACCAATGACTTGCTGCAAAGTTGAACCGATGTGTTTCCTAAATGGTAAACCAATGATTTGCCTCAATAATCAAATATCAAGTTGCCACAATAGTTAACCAACGATTTTCCGCAAGGGTTAACGAGCGAGTTTCCACAACAGTTGACAAGCGAGTTTCCATAATTGGTAACCAACGAGTTTCCAAAATGTTTAACCAGCAAGTTTCCAAAATGATTAATGAACGACTTGACACAATGGTTAACCAGCGAGTTTCCGGAATGGTTAACCAGCATGTTTCCAGAATGGTTAACCAACGAGTTGTCACAATGGTTAATCAATGAGTTGCCGCAATGATTAACCAAAAAAATTTTGCAATGGTGAAACAATTTGTTGTTGCAATAGTGAACCAGTGGATTTTTTTCAATCAAGTTTGGTGCTCTCCTAACCCTTGACAAGCAACAACCAATTGTGTTCTCTCCTATTTCTGCTAGGGAACTGGTCAAATAATACAGTCTTGTCTGCATAAATAAAAAGAGCAACCCATGATAAAATTTGCTTTATATAATAGTCTACATAAATTATATAACTGCATGCTAATAATATAATAATTTGCTAATAAATTATATAATATTATAAGCATAGATATATATACTGAGATTTATTTTTAGAATCTAAATTAGTAATGAGGAGGATGAAGGGTTTTACAAAGAATCTATATTAGTAATGTGGAGGATGAAGGGTTTTACAACGAATCTATATTAGTAATGTGGAGGATGAAGGGTTTTACAAATTGGGTTTTAGTAATGTGGGGGATGAAGGGTTTTATGAATTAGGTTTTAGTAATGTGGAGGATCAAGGTTTTTACGAATTGGGTTTTAGTAATGTGGAGGATGAAGGATTTTACAAATTGGGTTTTAGTAATGTGGGGGATGAAGAGTTTTACAAATTGGGTTTTAGTAATGTGGAGGATGAAGGGTCTTCATGTCATAACCACAACTTTCATACAAAACTCCTCAGACAGTAACGCCAATGGTGCAGGATGAAGAGGGAGATGAACAATAACACCAAAGCTAGAGGACGGAGAGGGAGACAGACGGTAATGCCTGCTTGGTTTACGTTGGGGACGGATGGGACCCATATTGCAGAGGGTCGCCGAAAGGGCCTTGTTGGCAGGGAGGGGGCATGAAACCCAAAGAGTGTTTCGTCAACCCATTAGCTTACTCCATTAGGAAGGATCCAGTTCAGCGCTTGCTTCAAAATTTCCACCTTTTTCATACGTTAATAACAACTAAATATATAGAAATCCTCTTTGTCCTTGTTGATTAATGGACAGTCAAACAAGAGGATTGGCGGCGTGTGGAGGAAGCTTGTGGCTCTACAATTGTTCAACATCCCCCGCCTACGTGAAGAACCTCCTTCCTCTTCACAAGAAACTGCACAATTGTTTAGCCTCCCCACCACCACCTACGTAAAGGACATGTTTCCTGTACACAATTGTTCAACCCCCCCTCGCCTACGTAAAGGACTTGCTACCGCATCATTTCTATCATCATTGGGTAGAGCAGCACCATAATCATGTCAGTGCCAGTGTTATATCACAACCCTCACCAATGGAATGGCCAAACAAAAAAAATAGTTTTTTTATTTTTATTTTTAAATGAACTGTCAGGCACTAACAAATAGAAAAAATAAAATGCTCTTCACCAGGGGAATTATGTCCCATCAGAGGTTGATAAACCAATAGAAAATTAGAAATAAGATTTGCAAAAAAATAGAAAATTATTTTTTAATTTATGGAAAATAGAAATATTTAGCATTTTCCTGAAACTTTGGTTAAAATTGTCATAAAAACAACAAAATAATGGAGAGTCAACGCACTTAGACACGAATACTATAGTCCTTGGCAAGGCAGGGACTAACAAGAATTTTTAAGGCATTAATTTAAAAAATTATGTAAAATGCCAATTTTCAAAACCACATTTTAACAAGAATTGTTCGGAATACAAAGGTGTATAAAATGTAATTCAAATATTAATTATTATCTTTGGAAAAAATAGAAAGATAATTTTCTAAAAATTAAAGATAAAATAATGTAAGAGTGTACTACTACATCATGTATCTATTGTTTTCTTGTGTGTGTATACATTGAATGCTAAATTAAGTGTTTGGGAACAAAATTTACTGCTTAACTTTTTCAAAAAATTTAGAGACAAGATTTAATTAAACAAAAATTTGACACATTAAATGGAATTGGTACTTTTTTTGAAAAAAAAAAAAATAAAAAAGGCAACACAATTCCCTACAATTTTTTTTTGCTACATGTCAAAATTCACAACACTTTTTTAAAGATTTAACTTTAAATATTCTATAAAAGGTTAAATTTTCATCACGATATTTGAATAAGAATGGTTTGAATAGAAAGATGTATAAAATGTGATTCAAATGTTAATTCATTGACTTTGGAAAAAAAATAGAAATATAATTTTCTAAAATTAAAATTAAATATTGTAAAATAGTAATATTACATTATGTGCGGACTGCTTTTGTGTGTGTAGGTATTGAATACTGAATTAGGTGTTGGGAACAAAATTTAGTAGGTAACTTGTTCAAAAAAATTAGAGACAAGCATAATTAAACATCAATTTGACACATTAAATGACATTAGTATTTTTTGAAAAAATTAGTCATAAAAACGACATAATTGCTTACAAAATGTTTTTTATATACATGTCAATATTCAAAACATTTGAAATTTTATTGAAGCTTTAATTTGAAAAATGATATAAAATGTCAAATTTTCATCACCACATTTCATTCTTGCTCTATAAATCCATTTCACTTGAGATCTTGAATACAAACTCTATGGTTTTGATGGCTATAGGATTGATTATTCCCATTCACAACTAATCTATTAACCACTATTTTTTAGACATACACATTTGCTTTAAAAAAATAATAAATTAGAGATTATTGTAAACCTTTTAATGCATTTTAGGTTCTTTAAGAGTTCCCTTCCTCTTCCTTTTTTTTATTTGGTACATATATGCTATTTTTCATGTTATAAATCAATGTCTATAAGAAGGATAATCATATTAACTCCCCTCCATATGATTCCCTTTCTCTTTTCATTTTATATGTTTATCATTTTTCATCTTATGAAGCAATGTGTATAATGGAGATAACCATAGTCTTATTCAACCTTCTTATTATCTTTATCTCTCTACTCAAACCTTGCCTTGCTAGCCTTTTATCTCTAAGATCTCTAAGTGTTGAATGCGATAAGTGTTTAGTTACTTATCCTTTTGATTCCCTTTGTCATTATTTTCTTTATGACTTGTATACTAGTAAGATCTAGTTTGTAAAGACACATCTCATATATTTTTCTAGCATGATTTGTTTTTCTTCTGTGATTTTGTCTTTGTGATAAATGCATCTTTGTGCTATTTACTACTGATGATTCTCTTATCTTATTATCATTGGATTTCTTAATGTATTAATACTCGAGAAATTTTTCCATATCTCTTGTTTCATTTTCTTTCCATTTTTCTCCATATTGTCTACTTAAGAGATCCAAACTAACCCTTCAAAGTTGTGAGGTGGTTTCTAATGGTTATACATCCTCATGTTGAATTCAAACATAAATGTTTTGGTGATATGATCCAATCTCTTGATCAAGTCTCATTGTTTTTTCCATATCATATTCATTACTCCATTGTAGAAAGATTTCTTGAGATATGTATGTTGCCTCATTTCACATTCACATGTCCCTTTCATTGTGAAGTCAATAGACAACACCACTCTTTGTTTATAAATTTAATGGTTTCTTAACAAATTTTATAAAGCTCAAATTAAATATGTGTAACTTAAATTTATTTATGAAATGTTTTTATTTTAGTGTAACACTAACTCTAGATCTTTCTACATTATCAAATCTAGGGAAGTCATTTCATATTTATATTTTCAAACCTTGGATAGGGGATGCCACAAAAGATCTTGTAATCAAATTATGTTTAAGAGATCATTTGAGCAACATAAAGTTGAACAATTATATCAAATATCAAAATAAATTTTATTATCAATTTCTTCTCAATCTTGAAAGCAAAGAGTAGTTGTTTAACATTGCTTCCAACTCTCTCATCTTTCTTATAACAATTTTATGTCTTCCTCTTTCTTTTGCCTTTATTACTTATTAAATTTATTGATGTTTTACTTTATAAAAAAATGCCACATTTACTCTTATTCACATTTTTTATTTATGACTTGTTCTTTCTACACACACTAAATTACTTTGTGTTTACTAAATGACCTCTGTAAGTAAATGATTTCATTGAGCCCATGTGTAACTCAAACAAAAGCCACCATGTGTTCCAACATATGGTTCGTTCTATGTCATCAAGTGTTGGCCACTTCAAATCTCCCTACGCTAAGAAAAACACAAGTGCCACAAAGATCAATAGAATGTGTCAAATTTTAGAGAAAAATCCCCAAATTATATGAAAGACATTGAATCATACATATATTTGTGATTTTATATCAAAAAACTAGTAAAATACAAAATATGTTCATAATGGTAGAAAACCCACCAATCTTTAAAAGAAAATGCAATTTTAAAATGAAGAGAGAGGAGATTTTAAAATTGTAGAAACTATTCAAGATGCCAAATACAATGCAATTCCTTGTGATAAAAAAAAAAAAAAAAAAAAAAAAAAAAAAGAAGAAGAAGAAGAAGAAGAAGATAGAAATTGAGCCATTGAAAAAAATTGATAGTATCATAAAATGAAAAACTCCAAATAAAAAATTAGTTTAAAGATTGAAAATTAACTCTAAACCAAAACCATCTAAAATATAAATAAGAATGAATTAATATTCTAAATATGAATATAACTCACATTTTTAACATTTTCTTTAACTAAACCTCCATTAAATATTGATTTTATTGTTTATAGTTTAAGTATCCTTTCTCTTGAATATAGTTGAATGGTTATATTAAATATAGTTGAATCATATTGTGTGACTAGTCCACTAATTATTTGTTTTAATTTGAGGCAATTTAGTGTAAAAGAGAATTTACAATCCATATTAGTAATCTATCCCCTTAGCAATTGAACCGATTCACATGTAACAATTTGATTTCATTAATGATTCGGTCAATGGGAAGCTACATGTTTAATACAGTAGTGATTCTCCAAAATTCTCTTAGTTGGTACGCTGATGATTAAATGCTAATTTTCGAATACTTTTTTGATAAGCTAGTTGTTTGACATTGCTTCGAACTCTTATATTTTTTTCATAACAATTTTATGTCTTCCTCTTCTTTTGTCTTTGTTACTTATTAGATTTATTGATGTTTTACTTTATAAAAAAATGCTACATTTACTCTTATTCACATTTTTTATTTATGACTTCTTCTTTCTACACACTAAATTACATAGTATTTACTACATGACCTCCATAGGTAAATGATTTCATTGAGCCATGCATAAGTCAACCAAGAACCACCATGTGTTCCAATATATGGCTAGTTGTATGTCATCAAGTTTTACCCACTTCAAATCTTCTTACACTAAAAAAAAAAAACACAAGTGCTACAAAAAAATGAATAAAATGCATGAAATTATAAAGACATTCTTCAATTCAGAGAGAAAATCCCCAAATTATATTAAAGTCATTGAATCATACATATATCTATGGTTTTATCTAAAAAGAACTTAAGCTGCTAAGCAGCAAAGTTAATATTTCCACGTGTTGTATTATTACTTTGTGGGCAACGAAGCAGGAGAGGAGAGGGGTCTGGATCCTTTTGGAAGTGTTGAAGCAATTTATTTTATTTTCTATGGGAATTGGCATCTCTATTACTGCTGGAGTTGAATACTTTTCTTGATTTTGGATTGACAATGAGAGCTTATAAGGTGGTCTCCTGCTGCTACCATCAAGAATAGGGTATATATACATTTAATTTGAGTTAATTAATCGAACGACTAAGCATAAGCATGGTTACAATTTTATCTTTCTTTTAAGGAAACATTTCATTATGCTAAGATGCTGACATGTTATAGATTACAACGGAGTATATTTATTTCATTGGTTCTCTAAAACCCTTTCAATCTCAATAAAATAATTACATTTGATTTTGACATTCTTAAGATCAAATTCTTATATATATTCCATTTCTGATATCTTATATAGATAAAATGTGAACAGAATTGAAAAGAAAGAGATGTAGCTCTTAGGTGTGGCCTGCACCTGGAGACTACACTCACAAAACTTGAGAGATCACTCTCGTCCACTCTATTACATAATCAATCAAAGATTACATCATTAAATACAATACTAGGAAATAGGAAGTTGCACCCAAACCCCATAACTATAGGAACTAATCCTAAACTAGGGAGAAAGTTACAACAACGTAACTATTTTCTCCATTAATATCAAAATAATATTAATTATTCTCAACTCCCCCCTTTAATGGAGAAAGGGTTCTCCTGAACTCCTAGCATCTTTCTAAACAATTCAAATTTCACTCATGCAAGAGGCTTTGTGAAAATATCAGCCACATTGTCACAAGTTTTACAATATTCAACAGCAATTTCATTTGACTGTATTTTTTCTCTAACAAAATGGAACTAAGTGTCTATATGCTTGGTGTTTTTGTGAAACACTGGATTGTATGCTAATTTGATGGTGCTCTGGTTGTCACTTTTGATAGAAGTGGGTTGCTTCTATTCTTTTCCTGCATCTTTGAGAAGTCTCCTCAACCAGATCGCTTCACGTGTTGCTGCACACAATGCTTGATATTCAGCTTCACATGACGACAAAGCTACAGTACTCTGTTTCTTGCTGCTCCATGCTATGACCCCAGAACCTATGTTGAATGCATAACCTGTGATGGACCTCCGATCATCCAGGTTACCTGCCCAGTCTGAGTCTAAAAAACCTGCTAGAGTAACATCAGATACATCAGTGTATAAAATACCGAAATGAATAGTACCACAAAGATACCTCAACACGCTTTTTGCTGTTGTCCAGTGACTTTCACGCAGTTTTGACATGAATTGGTTCAATACACTAACTGAGTATGCCAAGTCAAGTCTGGTTGTTGTAAGATATATTAGGCTGCCAACCAGCTATCCGTACATTGTGGCATCTACCTCCTTAGTGCCATCATCACTGCTCAATTTCAGATTCTGCTGCAAAGGTGTTACTGTTGATCTACACCGATCCATCCCAAACTTTTCTAACAGATTTCTAGTGTACTTCGCTTGCGTAAGAAAAGTTTGCCCAGTATCTCTGAATACTTCTAATCCCAGACAATAGTGAAGGCTTCCGAGATCCTTCATTTCAAAAACTTGTGCGATAAGCCTTTTGATTCCTTTGATTAAATCATATGCACTTCCTGTTATAATCATGTCGTCCACATACAAAGAAATCAAAATAATATGCCCCTGATTATTGTACTTGGTATACAAATTTGGGTCATTTAAACTTCTATGGAAACCATACTCTATAAAGAAAGAATCAACTTTTTTGTACCAAGACCTGGGTGCTTGCTTTAAACCATATAAAGCCTTTTTCAATCTGCAAACAAGATGTTCCTGCCCCTGCTTCACATATCCTTCTGGTTGTACTAAGTAAATTTCTTCTTTTAAATCACCATTTAAAAATGCAGATTTAACATCAAGCTGGTGTAATTCCCAATTATATTTAGTAGCTAAAGCAATAAGCATTCCGATTGTATTTAGCTTTGCTACAGGTGCAAAAGTATCATCAAAATCTATACCTTCCTTTTGTGAATATCCTTTTGCAACCAACCTAGCTTTTAACTTATCTATACTTCCGTCTGCATTCATTTTTGGTTTCAACAGCCACTTGCATCCTATAGGTGTTTTATTCTTAGGCAGCTTAACTAAATCCCAAGTATCATTTCTAAAAATTGATTCCATTTCTTCATCCATTGAAGCTCTCCATTCCTTAAATTGACTAGCTTCTTTATAATTAGAGGGTTCTACAATGTTCAAAACTTTTGACATCAAAGCATAGTTTCTCAACTTCAATGGTAATTGAGTCTTCCTACCTGACCTCCTTGGTAGGGGACTTACCTTAAATTTGTTTTCCTCTGCAATAACTAGGCCCGCTTTTTCACCTTCTTGCTGTTCTTCTTCATTCTCTTCTTTCTGCTCTTGTTCCTGCTCCCTCTCATCCTCGCTGCTTTCCTCCAACAGCAATGGAATGTGCCAATCATATCCAACATCAGCTTTCCTTTCCTATACCTGTTCATGAAAGACTACATCTCTACTTGCAAATGTCTTACGAGACTCAGGATTGAACAGTTTGTATGCTTTAAACTCTGTGCCATAACCAGCTAAGATGCATTTGACTGCCTTAGGGTCTAGTTTCTTCCTGTCGGCTTTGGGTACATGTGAAAATTCCTTTGACCCAAAGACTATTAAGTGGTTTACTACTGGTTTAAATCCATATAAGGCTTCAAAGGGGGTTTTGAAGCCAAGAAACCTAGTAGGACTTCTATTTTTCAAATATACAACAGTATTTATTACTTATGCCCAAAAAATATTAGATAGACCCTTACCTTGTAGCATGCTCCTTGCACACTCCACCAAGGTTCTGTTTTTACGCTCTACAACTCCGTTTTTCTGTGGTGTATGCGGCACTGTATATTGCTGAACAATCCCGTGGGTTTTGCAGTATTTCATGAATTCCTTTAATTTGTATTCTCCTCCTTGATCAGATCGGAGAATTTTAATACTTTTTCCAAACTGTTTTTCCACCAGGGTTTTGAACTCTATGAAACATTGGAAAGTCTGAATTTTCTTGTTTAAAAAATAAACCCAAGAATACCTAGTGCAGTCATCAGTAAATAACAAAAAATAGTATGCTCCCCCTAGTGACCTTGTCTACATGGGACCACATATTTCAGTGTCCAGTAGCTCTAAGATTTCTGTTTGCCTCCTCCTATCATGCATAGGAAACTGTTCTCTGTGCATCTTTCCTAAGGCACAACCATCACAGTTTAATTGAATGTTGCGAAAGATGGGAAGACCTTCGACCATACCTTTCTTTTGTAACAACATGAGATCCTGCAGATTCATATGACCAAACCTCTGATGCCATAGTTTTTCAGGTGTCGACTCTCCTGCAACCATGGCTTGCTTTGATATACTTTTTGCATCCAACCTGTATAGGCTTCCAACTCGCATGCCCTTTGCAACAATTTCATTCCTACAGTCCTTTATCACACAGTGAGTCTTGAAGAATTCAACATGCATATCTTGATCAGCCATCATGGATACAGATATCAGGTTTTTCTTTATTCCAGGTACATATAAAACATTTGAAAGGTGACTAATTTTTCCATTTGGTAACTTAACTGAAATCACCCCATGACCTTTAATCTGATATCCATTATCATCCCCTAGATATATTTTTGATCCATTTATAATTTCTTCAAGACTATCAAAAAATTCTTTATTACCTGTCATGTGAGAGGATGCTCCGAAATCGACATACCAGATGTCATCTTCATTTGATGTTGAAAGGTCACAGTCGACTGTGAACAGTCGAAATTCATGACTGAAGTCTTCTTCTTCAACAAAATATCCTTTGTGTTTTGGATTTACCTGTCTCCTCCTTGCCTCATCAACCTGTTTCTTATAATAACAATCTCTCTGTATATGACCCGTTTTTCCACAATAATAACATTTCTTTTCATAATTATTTGCAAGCATACCTTTATGAGAATGCGGATTCTTCTGTGATGTTCCTCCTTTTTGCTTTGATTGGTGCTGTGACTGCTTTCCTTTAGATAGTCGTCGTTTTGCCACCAGCGCGAGATCGTCACTTTGGGGGTTTAGATTCAGGTTCTACCGTCGGTCTTCCTCTTGCTGCAAGATCGTTGTGAGATCATCGAACGTGGGTATTTTATCCCTTGCGAGACTCCAGTGATGAAGGTTTGGAAATCATCACGCATCCCATTCATTGTAATTGCAACAAGATCTTCATCAGCCACTGCCACTCCAATGGCCCCCAATTCATCTTTAACATCCTTAATTCGTGCTACAAATGCAGTAGCAGACTCCCTTTCGTCCATCCTCATTGAAAATAGCTTGCTTTTCAGAGCCAAAACTCTGTTTGTATTCTGGGTCTCATACAGATTTTTGATTTTCGTCCAGATCTCCGCGGACGTTTTACAATCTCTGATGTGCGCAATAACATTGTCTTTCACAGACATCTTCAACAGGACTTTGGCCTTGTTTTCTCGTTTTTCCCAGTCTTCCTTCTGTGTGGTTACGGTTGGCTTCTGCTCGTCGCCTATCCCTATAGCCCAAGCATTCGCACCTTCGAGCAGAGTCTGGATCTTAAACTTCCAATTCGTGAAGTTAGACCCGTTGAGTTTACCAGACTCGTTAAGGTAAGATTCCATCGTATTACTCATTGTGAATCTACTTAACAACAACAGAAAACAATACCTGTCAGATCGATTGTGTCACCTCTGCCACCGATCTGCAGTGTCTGGCACTCCCGCTCCAATGAGCAAATTCGGCGTTTCCAACACAGCTGAAACAATGATCTGATCACAATTGATCCGATCCACCTCTCCCGGATTGATCTGCCACTTCGTCGATCTTGCCTTCCTTGCAGATTGCCAAGCGAAGTCGAGGTTTCCCACAGGTCTCCTCTGGCGCTTTCCCGATCTGTCTCTCCCAGACGGATCTACAACTCCGCCGATCTGCACCATTTGCAAACCGTCAAACGAAGTTCACGCTGTTCGCAAATCCCCCTGGCGCTACCCCGAGCGAAATATCCGCGCTAATTAAAAATCAGTTAGAGTATTTAAAATTGGCGCGACTTTCCCGATAAAATCCCGCGCTAATTGGGCTTTCTGGCGTTTTAACGCGATTTATCCCTCAAAGTCCACGGTAATTCCTCTTCTAGCGCGTCTGTCAGCGCAAAATCTGCGCTAATCGGCCTTTCTACTCAAAGAAAGAAAAAAAAAAAAAAAATATATATATATATATATATATATATATATATAATTTCCGAGTCCGAGCCAGGTGTTCTGCAGTCCACCTGCTCACTTGAGCACAGAGCTCTCGTGTACACACAACCACAAAGGCACTTCAAGCCACACAGGCAAGCTAGCTACTATAGGCACTTCAGCCTCACAGGTGACAAAAGATCAGGCTCACTCAATCTGAGCTCTGATACCAAGATAAAATGTGAACAGAATTGAAAAGAAAGAGATGTAGCTCTCAGGTGTGGCCTGCACCTGGAGACTACACTCACAAAACTTGAGAGATCACTCTCGTCCACTCTATTCATCTATCAATCAAAGATTACATCATTAAATACAAGACTAGGAAATAGGAAGTTGCACCCAAACCCCATAACTATAGGAACTAATCCTAAACTAGGGAGAAAGTTACAACAATGTAACCATTTTCTCCATTAATATCAAAATAATATTAATTATTCTCAACTAAAACATCATACGACAATTCTATGACATGGAGGGAATATCTTACCCCTCTTATATTGTAATATTTTGACTTCAAAATCTTAAGTTTTCATTGATGCTTTATGAAAATCAACATAATTATCTTTCAAATAATTATTCAACATCCTCTCAACAATTTGTTTCTAGGATTACATCTTGATTATTTTATTTTCTTCCTCTAGCAATTCTTTCTTCCAATAATTCCCCCCCCCACCCCCCCCAAGGCACAACAATCGTACTAGGATATGACAGCAAATTCTCTGAGAAGAATATGCAACAAACCTAATATCAAATATCTAATGGGAAAACATAACTTATTAAGTAAACTTTCCAACTATTACATTAGAGATGGGGGTTGTAATGACCCCTTTCTAAAAGCACATTGAAGTCCTCCTACCATGGATATGAAGGCCCCACTCACACACTAGAGATGGGGGTTGTAATGACCCCTTTCTAAAAACACATTGAAATCCTCCTACCATGGATATGAAGGCCCGACTCACACACTAGAGATCCCTTTTATCGTTTTCTCTCTCTTCCTTGATTTTAAATCATTATTTTAAATATAAAATAGATGTGTTGGAATATTATTAAACATTAAAGAATTTTCCATATCTACACCATGTGAGGAAGCAACATGTACCCTCTTTTAGATCATCATTTGCAAGCACAACAATTGGATATTCATTTTTTTGTCTTATAATATATAGATTCTCCTACACATTCTTCTTATAATTCTTCAAATATTCATTTGGTTGTAATTTATGGCTAATGCACCTATGTGAAATACCTATGATCAATCCTAATCATTAACCACCTATTGCAAACAAATTATTTCATAACTAAATATTTCATTTTGTGGGAGGAAATTTTTCTTAGTGTGTTTGAGTTTTAACATTGTTATAAGGTTGGAGTGTTTGGATCTTAATTTTTCTTTGAACATTTCAAAGAATAAGAAATGAAATATTTTCTATTTTAATTATAAATTAAAATTAAGGAATAGAATGCTTTTCATTCTAATATAGATTAAGCTTACTTATTACTATAAGTTCAACTCGACCTGTTTATGGATCTTGGTCATCAGTTGAACCATGCATTAGCTTTGAATCCTCCACATTCTCTGGTCTATTCTGAATGTCGTCTTCATAACTGTCAACATCTCACACTGTAAATTTCTCAGCAGAAGGGCTATGGCGCAAGGATGAAACTGAGTTGTCACTATCAAGAACGATAACTTCAATGATGTCTTATAACCAGAGTTGATTGCAACATTACAATAATTTTATTCGATGCAGAAGGAGGTCTGAACCAGTTGAACCCTGTTTCAGCAAAGAGCTTGGCCACTGGGCTTATCAGTGTCCTCTGTGAGGGTTGACTCGACAACATCAAAATTGCTTGATAATTTATTTGTTTTGAGTCTCCTCGTCTAGATGGTGATTATCTCAGCATCATAGAGTTCACTGGGGAGGATCTCTCAATTTGGTTATGTAGCTCTTTTGTTAAGCATGTTTTCACCTTAAAGGAGCTTAAGTCATGGTAAGTAAGAAGATCTGTTATATTGAAGCTTCGCATTGGAAACGAGACTAGAAAATGGATATATGACGAGTTACAAAGGTCTGCTCTTGGCAGTCTTGAATTGTTGGTCACTAAAACTTACAATTAGATGGAAATTTTCTCGTAGATGTCAAAAGGTATGTTTCGTTCTCACTGAAGATACATATTTTTCTGAGGGTGTTTAAAACTGACTCTGTTTTACATTTACATTTAAAGTCTGTCTTTTGTCACACTTTTCTTTTTTTCACAATTGTGTTATATATCCTCTCCTGTTTTTTTCTTACCCATTTCCTCCCCTTGTAACAGACATATGCCAACTGACACTGAATATTTTTCGAACTCTTGGTTGGAAACTCTCACTATGGGAGGACTAGGTCTGCTCCTTAATTTTTTCTCATTAATCCGAGGAAGTTGGCCATGCCTTGTTTCATCTCTGGACCTTGCAAAAAGTTCAATTTTTGCATCTGTAACATCTGGCTTACCTGTTTTGGATGCTATTGCTACTGCAGCAGCTAGTTCCCTGCTATTGACTCTATTCTCACTTCTTTGCCTGAACTATTGGCCCTTCGACTCTGGTATTTTGCTGGATTCTTTTTCCAGTTCCATATTTCCACATTCTCCTATGAACCATCTCAATCGGAGGGTGGTAGGTGACAATTACTTTTTGGGATCACATCCATATGCCTACACCTATTGGTCAGACACCCTCCCGTGTGACCCGAGATCCTCGTAAACCACTCTCTTAAATCTAGTTCCCCTCCCCATGTCAGTCCCAGACTTTTTTCCCAAATTGGATGCCTCTCTAACGACGTACTACAAATTTGTTTGTATGTCGTTTTATTCTCCACATGAGCCTTTCCCCTTGTAAACATCTCTCCCACCTCCCGAGCCTTGTCTCATTTATTTCTGAACACGTTCATATCATTCCACCTTTCTGCCGAATCATCCATATTCATTGTTGTCATAAGGAATTTTTAAATATCTGTTTGGCATCTTTTCAAGGCCCTGGCGTATATGGCAGGCCATCTCTTTAACTCATTTCCAACAAGGCCCTTATCCGGGCCATGATGGATGTCGAGTCTCTTCTGCTACATTCTGCAAATACTAAGAGGCATTGTGGCCCACGCTCACTGGATACGTGGAACAACATCTTGGGCAATGATAGTCTGCCAGATGGCAACCATGCGTCCCATGCTTCGCAAGGTGGTGAACATTTTGCATGGGAACGATGTTCAAAAAGCAGGCAGCGCTCCATTAAAACAATCTCTCCGCCACATGCATTATATTTGGATAATGTTGTTCTTATTAACAGAATTACCAGTTTACAAAAGCGCACCTTGGTTGGCAGGTGGTATTTTGTTGATTTCAGTGACTTAGACATGAGAGACTAGGTTGGTAAGAAATGGAAATCCATGTTAGGTTATATGCCGACTGTTGTTCGACTCTTGAAAGGATGGTATAGCTTCCATTTTCTAAGTCAAGAGGACCTAGAAAAAATTAAATCGGTGCCATGGATCAATGGTAAAAGCTTCCTCGTGCTGCATCATTGGTATATTGGATATAATCCTCTCCACAACACTCCACAAAACAATCTCATCTGGGTGAAACTACCCAGTTTGCCAATTGATATTTAGACGAAACAGGTCCTTATGGATATAGGAAATGTTATTGGTAAATTTGTTTACGTTGATCCTAGATGTTTGGGCGCATAGTACAAATGGGTGGCTTGGATCCTAATTTAAAAAGAATATCGTGGGGGTTTTCTGGATCACATCGAACTATACTGGGGCGATACTCAGCTATCATAGAGATCATATTTCTAGGGAGTTCCTTTCCATTGCTCACACTGCCACCACACTAGACATCTACTGGCTCAATGTCCATGTCGATCGGGTGTTCCATTACTTGGTAGGCCCTTCATTTGTTTTCAAAAGCCTCGGGACGGTGGTAGTTGGCCTTCACCAAACTTCAACATGGGTATTCTTCTCAATGACATCCAAGTATTCCCCGTAATTCCTTCCCTCACTGCTCTCATACTCAGTACTCTTCCTTAAATGGATCTACGCCTATTCTGGTACCTTCGTCCCCTTTTTCTTCTTTCAAGTCAGACTCCCAAGCCCCATCTAGCCCTGCATCTCAACCCTGTAAAACCACCTCGGATGTTATCCACCCCAATCCGGATATCCCGCCAACCTTCTCAGCTTCTTTCCCGACCCATGAAATTCCTTCCACCACCCATATTTCATATGTTCCATCTTCATCACCCTCCCTTTTTGCAAACTGGGGTAAGGGGCCTAGGACAAGTGTCACTCCGCCCAACTCGCCACTGAACTCTCCTACAAACTCAGTTGGCAGTGACCTAGATTTTAGAAAATCACTCGACTTGTGGACCCTTACCATCCACAAACCTATTGGTTCTCCTACCCCCACATCAGCCCTAATTCTACCATTAACATCACTGTCAAGCGAAAAAAAACCATGGAAGTAGGCATTTAAGGGGATGACCTAGGCCTAACCCCCATACCTCCCCTATGGATATATTTTTGGTCGATGTGCCTATTGCTAACATCCCTCCCTCATGGGCCCTTAGAGCAAGACAACCTGAGATGGCATCCCCATGACGTTCATTCTATCCTTGAACATCCGGGGTCTAGGGGTTGCCCTGAAATATCGGGCCCTTAGGAGTCTATTTGCCTCTCTACATCCTTTTATCATTTTACTACAAGAATCCATGTACTCAGTTCCACAAATGATACAATATTTCATAAGAATGCTCCCGGCATGGCATATATCTACTACTGAAGCTATGGGGCTCTCTGGTGGTTTAGTGGCGATCTCGGACCTGTTGTGGCCACAACCACCACCCTATTAAAGCCTGCTCTGATGGAAAATTTAGACGTTTGATCTTCCGTTTCTTACTGGAGTTGTCACATGGGATTATGTCTTCAAAGCTAAATGGTTAAGGCCCCCTTAATAAATCTCCATGGAATGATTTATTTATAACTCAATCTAGCCCTTCCTTCATATCCTTTCATCAGGACTTATTCAATCCTCATAAACCTTCATGGTACTCGTGCACATATAACCAACCTCCACTCAACACTATGGTTGTATTTGGACTCATACCACAAAACCTTCTATTGTGTCTTTATTTCTATTATAACGCTTTTATAATAGAAATACTTTGTTGGCATACATAACTTACCTTTTCCACGTTTCCTCAATCTTTACACATTTCTCGATGCATGCCTTTATCATTGTCGCAATCTCGCAATTTCCGCGGTCACACTTCCCATTCATATTTTGCATCCAATATGCGATGACCACCCGGACTTCAAATGCAATTAACCACATCCATATCTTATCGGGTCCGTCGTTATATCGCATATCACATTTTCCATTGGGTAAGGGCTAAGGTCTATCTCCCATGAATAATTGCGATGCGATCAGGCCTCCGATCACATTAGACCTCGCAATCGGCACTTTCAACCAGTGTATCAGCCCAAGCTTCAACATTCCGCGACATGGTAGACCCGCAGGGATTATTAAATGCAACACATATGTTTTTGGGTCCAAATCCCATTGCAAATCGCAATCGGTAAAACCCAGCGCTTATACATAAGGTGCTCTGCAATACAACGGACCTACCGGGATTATTAAACATAACACATATATATTTTTGGGTCTAGACCATCGCAAATAGAAATTGGCGAAACTAGGGGTGATGTTGCATGTGACTGCCCGCTGCGATGTGTAATTGTGACTTGATCGCACTGCAACCTTGGCTAAACCAGCGGCCGATTCTATCACACTTGCTCCTTTTTTATTTCGATATGCCTTTATCATATCTCCCTCTTGATTTTACATCTTTTTATACCATCAAGTGATTCTTAAATAAAAATTGAATATTATAGACAACGAAAATGCTTGATACTAAACACAGAGCTCCCAGTTACATAGCCCATCTCTTTATAAAAGTTTTAATGAGGGAAAGATTTGTTTTTTGGGCATTTCTTTCATATTTTTCATAATCATAGCTAATGTTAATTATTTCTACAGGCGAGAATCAAGAGAAGAAAAGCGAGATCGAAGAGCAACCACGTAAGCATCAGGAATGGTTGCAGGTAAAGGATGCATGAGCAGATCCGAAGAGTTTATATCTACGGGTGTATTCTATTTAAGATCCGGCATTAGGCATTCATGGTCGGGTTTCCATGTGTTGCCTGTGTATTCTGAAAGTTATGTTGTCCTGGGGTTTATCATGAAGAGATGACACACAATCATTCTCCTTTCCATTGGCATCCATTCATTTACCCCAGGAAATAAAACGCTCCAGCAAATGTGGCCTCAACGTGTCAGCGGTTTCACCGACCGTTCTACATCTATATATTTTAATTTGTATATTAAAAAGGGTAGGAAGGTGGAAAGTCAGTTGAAGATAGAGGATCAGTTTCTTTCTGCATAAGTATTACCTCCGAAGATGGAAAGGGGGCTTTTTGAGGGGTAGAACAGGGTTTGATTTATTTTGCTAATAAATAAGACTGTTTGGGTCAAGAAGAAGCCGTTTTTTTAGATTCATTTTCCTTTTTTTTTATGTTTGGAATCAGGGTGTTGCTACTGGCATGAGGATATATATGTTTTGTTTTTGTGCACAGTGATAACAGATAGCTTATGACTAGTCTTGGTTATTTGAATATAATTCGTTATCATGGTTATCTCATGAGCAGTCTCTGATTCAAAGCTACATTAAACATCAGTTGCAAGTTTTATTTGTAGAAAGAGGAATGTGTATTCTTGTATGAATAATTGGATTGCAATTAAGCTTAAATATAGCCTTGTTCATCGATGAACTCAGTAATTAGTTTATTTGGACTTGGAATCTATATATGACATTTAATCTCTTTTATTATGCTCCTGCAGGATAGATTAAAATAGTTAGGAATAGCATAAGTAGGTAGAATCAGTGTAGATAAGACTTGATACATATAGGTTAGTTGTTTCTTTTGTTGATTTAATGGAAGTCTTCCTCTGGGGAGCAATATTTCAACACCTATAACAGTTTACGGAATCCTTTGAAACCTATTGGAACTAGCCATTCCAAATGAAAGCAGATCTAATCGGGGTCTGCGATCGGGTTGGTTCCCCTCAGTTGGCATAGAAAAAATTCGTCATGTCAAGAAATTTGGCGCTACAAGGAGGGCATGAACTGCCATCCACAACTTTCAGGATTTCATCTATAAACGTCACGCATGGATTCGAAAAGATTGATGTATGGATCGTAAAGGTCGAAAAGATCCTTCCGCCTATTTGGAAGAGCCTCATTTCGAAGAAGTAGAGGTCCCTCTAAGTCCCGTGTTTGGGTCACCCAAGGAAGAGAGACTGTGGGAGTATCCTGTCACTCATGAACAACTAGTCATAGTACTTACTCATGCTTACGCTCGTTCCCTATCTCAACTCCACATCTTTCATTATTTACCTCTGACAACTAAAATAAAGCGAAGGATCTGTCCCATAAATGATGAGACATCTGCAACCCCTTCTCTTGAAGATATTGTGCTACCGTCCTTGAAAAGTATCAACACTCCTTGGGAATAAATTCCTGAGGATCCCCTCTCTAAAGGTAATCCCTGGCTCGATTTAGGAAATCCTAACAAAGAACACCCCGGGGAAACCTTCAACCAGAACCTCCCCAACCATAATATGGCTAACGTTCCTCCTCCAGGTGGGAATCAACCTCCACCACCTCCTCCAGGGGGAATCAACCCCCGCCTCCTCCAGGAGCACTCCCTCCCTGGCTTGCACATGATGTCATAGCGGTCCCTGGGCAGCAGCATACCTTACCCAAGAACACAGAAAAAGTATTGCCTAAATTCGACCCTGAGTGAGGAGACACTGCTCATAACCATATTCACTCTTTCTTCTTAGCCGTGCGCATGTTGTGGGTAGTCAATGAAGAAGTGGTATGTCATTTGTTCCCTTTTACTCTGATTGGTACGGCTTCCACATGGTACTTTAGCTTGAGAATAGGATCAATCACTTCATGGGGTGCCTTTCAGCAGGCCTTCTTAGACAAGTTTAGCGATGACAAAACACTGGCAGCCTTAGTTTTAGAACTATATCGTTTAAAAATGGAAACCAAAGAAAAGGTCAAGGATTTTAACATCCAGTTCAACACTTTGTTCAACAGAATCCTGGCTAACACCAGACCTACTGATGAGGTGCTCATGGAATTCTGCATCACTGCTCTCCCTGTCCCTACCGTGATGTGGGTTAAAAGGAGTAACACACAAACCTTACAAGGTGCTATCGATGAAGCAATAAAAGTCGAGAATGAAATGATCAGTCTCACAACATGTCATCATACGACCGAAGGAAAGAAAGCATCTCATTCATCCAAGAAGAATAATGGGAGTGATAACAAAGTGGCAGAGATCAAAGAAAAGGACACCACAGATGTGGAAGGTTTGCATCGGATCATTAAGAAATTGACGAACACAGTCATCGATATGAAAAGGAATTCTGGAGAGAGTACAAATGGGAATGGAGGAGATTATAACAACAGAAAATCCTTCAAACCTTTCTATCGTAAGAAGACAGAAGGTGGTCATAGTGAACTTGCATTGCCTGCTCCACCCAATGAAGGGATTTAAAATATGGAAGAGTGGGCTCTTATCAGATCACTTCTTACCAAAGAAGAACCTATAGTAGAACTGGAGCCAAAACTAGAAGATGAGGAAGAGTACCAAGTAGAAGAGCCCTTGGACGAGGTATCTCAAATCAATGTACTGTGGGATTTCTATACAAATGGGAATGATGATGATGAAGGAGATAGTACAGTAGAAATCCACACTAATGAAATCCACACACGATGTAAAGGGCCACTTACGGGCGTGAAGAATCCTGTAGACCAGACAAAGAAAGATGTTCGGCCTTCGAAGGCATCCGCTCCCAAGTTTTCTGTTGAGAAGAATAAACCTAGTGGTGATTCCAAGAACATTCCAGTCATGAACTATCCAGAGAAAGATAATACATCTCCAAATGCAACGAAGGTGACTCAAAATGGTAAACTTCCACCTAAGAATGGCAAAACCAGTATGTTTACTCTGCCCTACCCTGTTTATAACATTGATTAAAATATTGTAAATGATCTTAAGAGATCTCCAACTAATATCACATACTTCGATTTGTTGAAGTTAACGCAGCAAAGGGATCTGCTTTTGAAAGCTATGAATGAACGGAATTGCAAATCTGCCACCAATCCGAGTAGCCAAACCAAGAAATCGGCGTCCAGACCTATTAGAACCCCCTATACAGCCCAAATGCTATCAGCCATGGAAGCCACTCTATCAAAAATTAATCGAATGCCTCAAGATGTTAGTGCAGCCCTGATAGGAAGGAAGTCAAAATCCATGACTCCACCTTTCCTTACCACATTTGAAATCTTCAACATGAACATATACAATTGCCTGGTAGATTTCAGTGCCTTGTCCACTGTTATGCATTACGCTGTTGCTAAAAGACTTCATGCAATGCCCGAGAAAACTAAAACTCGAATTATGCAACTGGACAAAACAAATGTAAAAGTAATTGGAGAATTGAAAGATGTGTTGATTTGGATGGCTACCAAACCACGTTACACACAAGTCATTAACACAGTGGTAGTCGACATACCCGAGGCATATGGAATGCTGCTTAGTAGGGACTAGTCAACAAATCTAAATGGGTATTTCTCAACTGATTGGTCCCATCTCTTGTTGCCTCATAAGGGAAAAGGTGATATGCTAAGAGTTGATCGAGAAAGATACACGAAGTATGTTGTGACAAAACTAAATGACCCCAATGAACCTGTAATGTTTACCAATTCTATCCTTAGGAATTATACTTTCAATGTTTGTGCCACGAAAACTTGTTATGGAGAATTCCATGCAGAGACAGTTGAAGAAACTGCAATAAACACACAGTTGGACTAATGAGCTATCCCCATAGTCCGACTAATGAGCTATCCCATAATATGGTAGATGATAGGGCCAATTTCGCAGAAGGGAGTTCATTTGATATAACATCAGATTCTATGTTTTGGACACTCTACTTTAATGGCTCTAACTGCCTAGAAGGTGCAGGTGCTGGGAGCATTCTCATTGACCTGCAAGGGAACCAACATTTGATGGCCAACCAGTTGGAGTTCGCATGCACCAACAACATGATAGAATACGAAGGCTTGCTACAGGGCTTGAAGAAAGCCATTGATATGAAGGTGAGAAATCTTAAAGTTTTTGGTGACTCACAGATAATTGTGGACCAGGTAAGGAAAAGGATACATTGCAATTCACCACACCTAGTAAGATACCAACATGAGGTATGGAGCTTAATTGATAGTTTTGATTCTTTTAATATCACACACATACCTCGATGGAAAAACCAAGATACCGATCTGATGGCTGGTATGGCTGTAAAACTTTTGCCTGATCTTAGATTAAACAAGAATAAATATTATGTTGAATTGATTTTCAGACCATCCGTACCTGATAACATCTCAAATTGGCAGGTGTTCGAAGGTGATGAGCAAATCCTTGAGTTCTTGCATTGTGAAAAGACATTTAAAAATGCATTCATTGATGAAAAGGAGCATGACAAGCTTATGAATGGGAGCGAGGATGAGGAAAAAGATTAGTCCAATATAATTCCCAAGTCAGTTGTTAAGATGGAGCACTTTTATGACCTGCATGATAAATTTAGGAAGCCAACTAACTGCAAAATGCAAAGCTCATCCATGAAGTATGAGTTAGTCAACCTTGGAACCGAAGATGTTAATGTTGGCATTATGACACAGGTTTGGCACTATGGCACAGGTGTTGTCATTGATGGCAACGCACTCAATTGGCAGATCATAGTTCAAGCTCTCAGAATGGAAGAAAACTTCATATACGCAGGTTCTTTTTAACCAGGTCGCGTATATACGCAGTATTGATGATAAAAAGTCACGTATGCGTATACACACACTTTCATGCATGGAAAAGCGCGTACATGTGGGAAAGATTATTTTTGGGTCCATGGTAATTGGACCTATGGTTTTGGACCTTGGTATTGCGTCCATAATAGTGAACCCAGGTATTGGGTCCCTAGTATTGGTTATCTATGGTTTTGGGCCATGGTTTGAGTAAGACCAAGACTATATAAAGGAGGAGATCATTTGGGAAGTTGACTCAAGTATTGAATATCTTATGAGGAGAAAGATCTGGAATATTGGTGATTGGTTTATGGTGCATAGATAAATCTGAATCAAGGAGGAACCTGAGCGTTACAAGATGGATAAGTTCTATTGAAGGGTCAAATATCAAGACTTGAATAGTAGTATCTTTGTGTGATTCTGATCTATTATATTTGACGCATGAATTGATCTATGAATCTGATAATCTGGGTATAATTAATGCTTGAATACTTGAAAAGGGAAAACTGTCTTTCATAGATCTGTATGCAGGTTTGGCGCAGCGAAGGCGCGTATACACGCTGGTTCAGTAATTCAAAGAAGCGTATACGCTGGTTTTCCTTTATACAGAAGCGTATGCACGCAAGTTCCTCATCTTGAAGTAGCGTAAGTTTCATAAAATCTGTTTTAGCTATTTCGATTTATTGCTGCAGTATTATGGGTTCAGGATTGGTGTCTGGTTACTGTTATTATTCTGGTTACAGCATTCAGAGAAGTGATTGTTTGATTCAGTATTGGGTTGTACAAAGAAGATTGGTTGATGCAGATATACTTGATGTTTGATTGATGTTATTCATGGATCCAGTCTGAAAAATTTATGAAACATGGTCCCTGGAAGAAAAGAGAAGGTTGTAGCCTTCTGTAGGTCAGCACCTACGTACTAGTACCTCAACTAGTACAAGAGCTAAGGGGGTTGTAGCTCCCTTCTATGAGAAGCTGGAGAACGAGAGAAGGTTGTAGCCTTCTGCAGGTTGCAGCCTGCGTATTGGTATAAGACTGCACAAGTACAGAAACATTGTAAAAAGAAGTTTCTAATTGAAAGAAGATAGAGACAAATTGCAGCAGGTGGTTTTCACCCACATTGGGTTTCCACCTTATATCTTGCGTTCTTGTGTGTGACTGTCTGCATTATTTTTTTGTTCCTAGTTGATGTTTATATGGTTCTGACACACAAATTAAAGATCAACATCTGAAGAATAATTAAATTATAAGTTTGTAAATTATACGCTAGTTTCCTTAACTGAAGTTGTGTATATACGTTGGTTTCACTAACCTAAGTAGTGTATAGAAATCTATGTATGAATTGAAAAATAATTGACTTGATAATACTGATTCACCCCCCCCCCCCCCCTCTCAGTATTATTTCCAACAGTTAAGATATGGTATGTTCTATGCTTATAACAGTTTACTTCTTTTTCTTATTATATTCCACAGATTAGCAATCACATGTTCATAAAGTAAAGTGTAGATAGAACATTAAACGGTCGACAGAAAACATGCCAAGACAAGAGACACAAGATGTGGCGGCTAGCCAGGGACAAACCCCACAATGTGTGGGGAAACCCTTTGATCAAATCTTCTTTTATCTTCAATAATTCAGCAGAGAGAAATAGTACATAAATCTGATTTACATCAGCAGTAGCAAACCCTAGATAAGCAGCATCAGCATTAGCGGCTTCATCATCAAACTAGGGCAGACGATATCTCATAAACCGACCGTCGGATCAGCTTGATTCCACCACCAAAAGTTGTGGCTTCCAAAGGAGGTTCAGATGAACCTATAGCATAGTTCAGATGAGGAGATATTCTAGTCCATGCAGTTCAAACTTCAGTTCAAACTTCAGTTCTGCAATTGCAGCTTCAGTTTCAGCAGCTTCCTTCAAACTAGGGCAATCAATATCTTGCAAACCGTCCGTCGGATTGACTTGATTACACCACCAAAAGTTGTGGCTTTCAGAGGAGATTCAGATGAACCTATAGCGTAGTTCAAATGAGGAGATATTTTGGTCCATGTAGGTCAAACTTTACTTCTGCAGTTGCAGCTTCAGTTTCAGTAGCTTCCTTCAAACTAGGGTAGTCGATATCTTGCAAACAGTTCGTTGGATTGACTTGATTCCACCACCAAAAGTTGTGGGTTTCAGAGGAGGTTTTGATGAAACTACAATGAAATTCAGATGAGGAGATCTTCTAGTCCACATAGGTCAAACTTTACTTCTGTAGTTGCAGCGTCAGTTTCAGCAGCTTCCTTCAAACTAGGGTAGTTGATATCTTGCAAACCGTCTGTCGGATTGACTTGATTCCACCACCAAAAGTTGCGGCTTTCAAAGAAGGTTCTAATGAAACTATAGCGTAGTTCAGATGAGGAGATCTTCTGGTCCACGTAGGTCAAAATTTACTTCTACAGTTGCAGCTTTAGTTTTAGCAGCTTCCTTCAAACTAGGGCAGTCAATATCTTGCAAACCGTCCGTCAGATTGACTTGATTCCACCACCAAAAGTTGCGGCTTTTAGAGAAGGTTCGGATGAACCTACAACATAGTTCAGATGAGGAGATCTTCTGGTCCATGTAGGTCAAACTTTACTTCTGTAGTTGCAGCTTGAGTTTCAGCAACTTCCGGCTTCACATGTGTGAGGGAGAGACCCTTTTCTGCTCAGTAGAGAAGAGACTCTTTTCTGCACAGTAGAGAGAGAGAGATGTGATGAGATGAGTGAGTGAAAATGAGGAAAATTCCTCCTGTATTTATACACAATGTTGATGTTTGAATAGAAGTGGCTATTGGGCTTCTGAGCCTACATGAGTTGTAGGTCGGCTTGATAATAATTCCATAATCAAAATAAATTCATATCTCCATAAATACTTATCGGAATCGGATGATATTTAGATCAATCCTATACCTCTTGATGAGAGGAATCTAATAAAAATATTATTAACCATGAATAAGATGACCTGCATGAAGTTTTTCCCTAGTTTCCAATTTAACACTCCCTCTCAACTAGGGAGAACTTCATATGCAATCTATCTATCGGTCACTACTATTCATCCATTAAATGCACTACCCTGTACAGCCTGACCCTTGCCCTGCTCTGCTCTATTCTACCTATTATTCTTTGTCTTGTTCTACCCTGTATTGATCTGTATTGCTCTGCTCTGCTTTTGTCCGAATTATGAAGAAGAAGAAATGATTGAGGATGTATCATATTGACTTAAATTCAACCTCAGAGTATGTACCACTAGTCCCAGACCAGTATCAACCGACCCGAAGTCAGTTTCATAGTATGTACAACTCCTACCATTGGTCCCAGACCAGTAACATCCTCCACTAACTCAAAGTCAGTCTCAGAGTGCGTACCGCTGGTCCCAGACCAGTAACAATCGACCCAAAGTTAGTGTCATAGAATGTACCACTCCTACCACTGGTCCCAGACCAGTATCATTGATCCCAAATCAATGGAGGTCGTCCTAGCATAGGGAGTACAGTAGATACAATGATGCATCCATCGGTACTACTATGGTCCCTAACTTCATTTCCCTGCTCATTGATCAGATGAGAGGTACTTCCCATGAGTCGCAGACTGCATGGGTAGGATGCCTTGACAGGAGAACTAATCAATCCTATCCTCACATGAGAACACATCAATATTTCTACAATCGCCATGGAGAACACATCAATCCTGCTACAATCACCATGGAGAACACATCAATCCAGGCCTCACAGGAGAACACATCAATCCTGGTACAATCGCCATGGAGAACACATCAATCCAAGCCTCACAGGAGAACACATCAATCTTGCTACAATTGCCATGGAGAACACATCAATCCAGGCCTCACAGGAGAACACATCAATCCTGCTACAATTGCCATGAAGAACACATAAATCTAGGCCTCACGGGAGAACACATCAATCCTACTACAATCACCATGGAGAACACATCAATCCAGGCCTCATAGGAGAACTAATCATCCTGCTACACAGGAGAGTGAATCATCGTGTTCCACAAAAGAGCGAATCATCTTGTCCCACAAGAGAGCGAATCATCTTGTTCCAGTGCACACCACCAGGGGAGGGTGAGTCACCCTGTGGTCGTATGTTGCTCCAGTAAGATCCGCAAGCCCTCAGAGCTCCCAGAGCTCAATGTATGCAACATGCAAGACCCTTGTACAAGGGTTTCTTGACGACTCCAAGTCGTTTGGGAAAATCAAAGATTAGATCTTTCCACAGGGGTTTGACAAGGTGTATCGACCTGTACATCATCTTAATGCAATGGAGCCTCCTTGCTCATCGACTTACCATATCCCAGATGATGTCGAATACAGGATTCCTCAATAATCAAACCCCACCTCTGGTTGTTACAGAGAATCACAGTGGTATGTGTTCAAACAGCTCATTGAAGAGCTTCCCCAACCAGGCAGCTTCATACGAGATCATACTCGTAGATATGTATCCGGTCTCGGTGGTGCTTATGGCAACCGACTTCTACTTCCTGCTCATCCATTATATCGAAGCAGAATCGAAAGAGAAACAACACTAAAAAGTGCTCCAGTGATCCTCCACACTACTTGCCTAATCAACATTCAAATAATCATGCAGTTTCATATTTCCAGCAGTGTATCTCAATCCATGAGAGATTGTGTCCTGAAGACATCTCAGAATATTCTTGGCACAAATCTAGTGAGGCTCAACCAAATATGAGCTCACAATGCTAACTGCAAAACATATGTTTGGATGGAGGTTCACCAAGAACATCAACGTGAATGACTTTTTGAAACTCAGAGGCATTTCCCAAATCTGGTCCGACATCACTACCATATAACTTCTGAAATTTAAGATCCTCGAGGTAGTCATAGGCTTGCAATCCACCATACCAAATATTTTCAGAATCTTCACCACATATTTTACTCGAGATAGGAAAATTTTCCTTGGCTTCTCCCACACATCAAGTCCTTGGTTCTTCATTTCAAATTCAGAAGCCAACTCCCTCTTACATTTGTGAATGAGAGGGTATGCACCTGTTAGAAAGAGGTCATCCACATACAACACTAGTA